>APFE030680247.1:167351-202397 GCA_000404065.3 Pinus taeda
CAGAAGAAGATCAATTTTCCAAAGACTCTCTCATACCAAGTGATCAACAATTTGTGTTCGTAAGAAAAGATCTGTGGGTTGTTCAAACTGAAGAGTGCCAACAAGGATATCAGAATGCCCTCAGCCATCTCCAAAAGCAGTACAATTTGAGGAATAGAAATGTACCTATCACTCTAACTCAGAAAAGAAAAAATCTACAAAAGGATGCACCAAGCAAAGAAACCACTCCTACATACCAAAATAAAGACAAGGAAATTGTCATACTAAATTTGGATAGAACAAATGAAGCCTCCACCAGCAATGTGAGGAAAGATAAAGAATTTCAAACTGAAAGCCACAGGAAGGAACTTCAAGCTAAAGGCCACATAGAAAGGAAGGACATCACTGCAAAAGAGGTAGAAAAACAATCTAATATTTTTAGTTTGGAGAATGAAATTTCTAAATTGAAAATCACCATTCCCCTCACCGAATTGGTAAGGAATGACAAATATAAATTTCAGATTGCAAAGATGCTTAAGGTTGACCAGATGTCTGATACAATTAATGTGGCTGATGATGAGCCAACAATCCTTTTTGGTCTAGCCTTAGAAGGAGCTCTTGAAGATAGTGAAATCCCTCCCTTTTATCTGAGCCTTAGACTTCATGATTTTATCCTTCATAATGCTATGCTAGATTCTGGCACCACCCATAATCTGATGCCTAAAGCCATCATGGATAAACTAGGACTATTCATCACCCGACCTTACCATGATATTTATTCCTTCGATTCCAGAAGAGTGAAATGCCTTGGCCTTATTAAAGACTTGGTAGTGTCCTTGGACCAAATCCCAGCCGAAAATTTACTCATGGATGTCATAGTTGCCGATATTCCTCCTAGGTTTGGCATGTTGCTTTCAAGGTCTTGGGGAGAAAAATTAAAGGGCACTCTATAGCTTGACTTTTCATACACCACTATTCTTGTTTTTGGACAGCTCCAGAAACTTTATAGGGAAAAGAATATAAAATTTATGATCAACAGTAAGGAGAAGCCAGTTAATCATCCTATACATGATGTTCATACTGATCTTGATTCTTTCATTCTGTTTAGTGATATAAATTCTGTTGATGATGAAAGTCATCTAGTGGAAATTTTAGAAGTTCCCAAGGTAATGAGAAACATACATGAAGCTATTACAATAGAAGGTAAAGAGGTTGGTGAAGAATGTATGAAACCCGCAAATCCTATTGAGGAAATTCAAAGAATAGTGCAAAAAACAGAAAGTTTTGAGATAACTGTTCAAAATCCTAAAAAGAGAAAAGTTCAGTCTTCCGAAATCCTTTTTTCAAATGAAGAAAATGGCTTTTGGACCATGGAGTTAGATGGTGTGTTGGGAAGAGAAGGAGCAAGAATTGGTGTCTAGATACATGGTCCATTACATCAGTCAAATAAAATCCCTCAAAATGTGAGAATGAGCTCTTACATGTTGGCTTTTGAATATTCAAACAATGAGGCATAGTATGAGGCATTGATTGCTGGCCTCAAAATTCTAAAAATGTTGGGAGCAAAGAAGATTTCTGTTTATGGAAACTCTGAATTAGTAATCAAGCAAGTCAAAGGGGAATACCAGGCTAAGCACCTAAGAATGAGAGCTTATCACAATGTTGTACTTGATATTCTCAAGACTTTTTCATAATATACTTTATTTCTTATTTCTAGAACTTAGAATGTCATAGATGACTCACTCGCCACTGTAGCAAGTATGGTGAAAATTCCTATTCATCCTAATTAGAAGTACTCCATCCATGTCAAACATTGCCCAGCTATCCTAGATAACATGAAATTTTGGCAAGTGTTTGGTGATGATAAACAAATACACATTTTTCTTCAATTGGAGGGAGAATTTCAGAATTCTCATATCGATGATGCATACAACTTTGATGATCTAAACATCCACTCAGCTGACATTGAAGTGTTACAACTCAAGGAAAACAACATTCCAAGAAGCTTGGTGCCTTTGGAAGAGATATTTGATAGATATGATGTCGCCAAGAAGCCCACCATGGTTCCTACAAAAAAGGGAGTTGAAGATGTAAACATTAGCACAACTCAAAATCCTAAGCTCGATCATAAGCCATTTCACCAGAAATTGAGGAGAATCAATCCCAAGTTGCTTCCATCGATTGAAAAAGAGGTAAATAGACTTTATAAGTCTGGAATCATAGTCCCGATTCAGTTTTCTGAATGGATGTCTCATCTAGTACTTGTGAGAAAGAAGACCAGGGAAATTCATCTATGCATTGATTTAAGAAATCTCAACAAAGTGTCCTTGAAAGACAACTATCCATTGCCCAAGATGGATCACATACTAGAGAGGGTAGTTGGATCCTCTAGGATGTCATTGTTAGATGGATACTCTAGATACAATCAAATTTTTGTACACAAGGACGACCAGCTCAAAACAACCTTCACAACTCCATGGGGTACAGTCATGTATGCCAAGATGCCTTTTGGGTTGAAGAATGCAGGAACTACTTTTCAACAAGATATGGACATAGCTTTTGAAAATGAAAAAGATGTATTTCTGGTTATCTATCTAAATGATCTTATAGTGTTTTCAAAATATGATGAAGATCATTTGCATCACTTAAGAATTGTTTTTCAAAAATGCAAAAAATTTGGCATCTCACTTAACCCAAAGAAGAGTTTGTTCCCCATGGAAGAAGGTAAGCTACTAGGACACATCATCTCTAAATATGGCATCCACATCGATCTTGCAAGAGTGGAGGCCATTCAGTAACTAGACTTCCCCAGGAACAAGAAAGAGATTCAGTCTTTCAATGGGAAAATCAATTTTTTGAGAAGATTTATTCCTAATCTAGCTGAGCACTTGAAAGAAATGACAAACATGTTAAAGAAGGACAGTGAGGTAAAGTGGTCTTTGGAGGCTAAGAAATCATTTCATGTTGTAAAGTTTGCATTATCTACTACTCCTATTTTGATTAGCCTAGATTATACTTCATATTTCTTCATCTTTTCTTTTTCTTCTGAGCGTACGTTAGCAGCAGTCCTAATGCAGAAGAAAGATTAGAAAAATTAGCAGCCTATAGCATTTTTTAGTCGCACTATAAGAGATGCAACATTGAGATACAATATGATTGAAAAGCAGGCATTGGCATTGGTAAAAGCCCTCAAGGATTTCTGAGTTTATATTCTACATTCTCATACCATTGCTTATGTTCCTACTACAACAGTAAAAGAAATTATTGTGCAGACAGATCCTGAAGGAAGAAGAGGAAAGTGGATTGAAGCCATGATGGAGTATGAGTTGGAGATAAAGCCTACAAATCTCATCAAAGGACAAGATTTCGCCAAACTCATGGCTAAATCAAATCTACATGCACTAGATATCAATTTGATTGCTGCACTGTCTGAGGAACAAGAAGAAGACAAACCTTCTTGCAAGTGTCTGATATGTTCATTCCCTCACCCTGGTATTCAAACATTCTCTATGTCTTGCAGCACTTGAATCCCCCTCCGAAAGTCCCCAAAGGTAAATCTAGATCACTGAAACTGAAAGGTTCAAAATATTGTATTCTAGATGGTGTTTTATTTTGGAAAGATCCTGGAGGTATGCTGCTGAATTGTTTGGTAGAAAATGAAGCTAAAGATGTAATGAAGGATTTTCATAAAGGAGATTGTGGCTGTCATCACTTTTGGAAAACTACAGAAAATAAGATCTTAAAAGTTGGCTTCTATTGGCCCACCCTCTTTTCCAATGCATACAAAACAATAATGAGCTACCATGAATGTCAAAATTTCAAGGAAAGAGGAAACGTTTTCCATTACCATTACAACCCATTTTAATTTCAGCTCCTTTCCAGCAATGGGGTCTTGATTTCATTGGTGAAATCCATCCTTCATCTTCAGCACAACATAAATGGTATTAATAGCCACCGACTACTTTACAAAGTGGATTGAAGCTATCCCAACCATGCAAGCTACTGATTCTATCATCATTCAGTTCCTAGAGTCTAATATTTTGTCTAGATTTGGCTGCCCACAAAAAATAATTACGGACAATGCTGCTACTTTCAAATAAAAAATAATGGTGGACATCTGTGCCAAATATCATATTGTGCTAGGATATTCTACTACTTATCATCTGTAAGGGAATGGTCTTGCCAAATATTCCAATAAATCCTTGGTTAATATCATCAAGAAGGTCATAGAGGTAAACAAGAAGAATTGGCATAAAAACTCATCAATGCCTTGTGGGCAAACACAGTCAGCACTAAAAAATCAATAGGTATGTCTCCTTTTCAGCTGGTATATGGAGTTGACACAGTGTTTCCTTCATCTCTTGCTGTCCCAGTAATGAAAATTCTATAGGAATTGGATAGTGAAACTAATGACATACAAAGAGGGATCAATTAGATGATTCATTTACAATAGACAAGAGAGGTTTTCAGAAAACATCCAAACTCTAGGAGAAGATTAAAAAGATTTATGACCGCAAAACCAAGGAAGACAATTTCAATTTGGGAGATGTGGTTCTTCGGTGGGATGCTAGAAATGAAGAAAAGGGAAAACATGGTAACTTTGAAAACTTATGGAAGGGGCCTTACAAAATTTCTTCCTTTAGAGGAAAGAATGCTTTCTTGTTGGAAGAAATAGATGGAAGAGATTATTCAGGAGGGGCGACCAATGGTGGGCTTCTTAAGCACTACTATGTCTAAAAAGTCCTGAAAATTCATCGTCATTGTACATACCGGTATGTATTTTACTTCCAGCATTTTAGATGGCTGTCATAGGAGTTTAAAGCCCAAAGTGAAGGCCCTAAGGCTCTTTAAGTCAACATTGTTTTAATTTTAATTTTTTAGTTTTTCTGTCGTGTCAAAAGGTCAGTCAATTTTAAGTCAAAAGTCTGTTTTTATGCATGTTGAATCCATTTTCCCAATGAATAAGGCTAATTGATCTATGGTGTTCTTGACACCTCCAAGGAGCTACCATCCCCAGTTGGAGCCAATGTTAGAGTCAGTCTTGTTAGCCTGTCACCTAGATCAAATATGCTTTTACTATGTTTTTTCCAGACTTTCAAAATCAATTTTTTTATTTATTTTTATTTTTATGTTACTAGATTTACACAACAAAATTTGGTCATTGTTTGGTCAGTCTAAAGATGAAGTCACTCTTTTGGAAATTTACTCATATTGGTCACCTATCACACTTTATGGAGGTGTCACAATAAAAATGGTCCAGTCATCATCATCATTCCATTTGGTCTGAGGTCATCCATTAGGTTGCTAGCGTTTCCAAGGTCTATCATTTTCAAGAATAAAACCAACAGTGAATAAAACATGACAAAGAACTTTTGGGAGTTGATTTTGAATTTTCACACACTCCTCATACTCTCATGTTCTAAAAAGTTCCAGAAAAGGAAGCTCCAGCACTCAGGAAAGTAAAAGACATCTAAGGTTTTCAATGGTAAAGGCAACTCTATTTTCATAACGTGAAAAATCAGTTTTTAAAGGAGGGTGGGTCCCATTTCTTTTTGAAAAAGCGAAGAAAATTTACCTATATAAACTCAAAAGCCCCCAAAATCCTTCATTTACCCCCTATTCACTCTTTGTTATCAAGCTATCCCGTCCAAGAGAGCAAAAGAATCATTTTCCTAGGTAAAATTGGCAAAACATTTCAGGAACTGTGCTTAGAAGCACTGCACTACACTTAGGAGGCTGGTGCTATGCTTAGGAGGCTAGCGCTACACTCAAAAGAATTGCGCTGCGCTCAGGAACACTGCACTATGTGCAGGATTGAGTGCCTCGAAATCCTTCAAAACTCTCCCAAATTTCATTTTTTCACTTGCAAGCTTGATTTTATTGAATTCTAAGCTAAGGAACAAGGAAGTACACCATGATCATCCCTCTTTTGATTTTCCAGTTTCATCTCATGTCAATGATTTTTCAAGTTAGGGTTTGTAGCGAAACTTGCATGGGAAATGATAGGGTGAAAATGGACGTCATCATTTTTGACTTCTGAAACATGTAAAATGATATCCTACACTTGTATACATGTTTAATAGGCCATTTAAACCATTTTACCCACCCCAAAACAAATTTTTAACACTCAAAAAGCAAAACCCTAGCTCATTCCTAGAGGTTTTTGGGCAAGTTTTACTATAAACCTTGTTGTTTCCACCTGCGAGAAAATCATTCTTCCACTATTTCTCCACTCATTTTCATCAGCTTCCAAAGTCCTTTTACCTTTCCCAAGACCCCTCCATCATTTTGTCAAAAGATCACCTTCATATCACTTCATTTCCATTCACACCTCACATTTATTTTTCGTTGCCTGTTGCTAGGGCTTTGTGTCATCATGGAGGTAGAATCTTCTCCAATAAGAAAAATACAACATAAAGGAGGGAAGATCCTCAGATATGAACCATCAGACTCCAATACAATCAACTCCTATCCTTTCATCAAACAATGCTTTGAGGATGTCCATTTCCTAGAATTTTACAAAAGGGTGAGCGAGGTGGGATTTCATGAGCAATTAACAGATTGGGTGGCAACTCAACTGAAAGGGGAAACTGCTACCATTGCTGGTGTTGAGTTCAGTTTTTTAGTGGCCTCCATCTCAATTGCAACAGGGTTACTGGACAATGGAAAATATTGGTTCAAAGGAATGAGCCTAGATCTTGAATACTACAAGCCTTTCTTGAAGACGCCATGCAAAGAAACACATACTCACCTCATGCCTTTCAGATATTTATTAGAGAAATATGCCCCTTTGATGAAAACTGTCATGAGATTCTTCACTTGTGAAGGTAGGTTCTCCAGGTTGTATGCCTATCATATTGGCCTCCTGATGCATTTCACCTCTCAAAAGCCACTCAACATGTGTAATTATCTATTCAGGAGTATTTCCAAAATGTATGAAAAAAATACAATTAAAGGACAAAGAGAAATCCCCAAGCTTGTTGCATCACAGTCTCATCAAAATCATTGTTCTTCACCAGCTGGTAGAGAAAGATATGGCTTGGGAAGCCTTTTTGGAAGAAGCCTTAAAATGGCATGAGAAAAATGTAGCATATCAGTCTCCTAGTGCGCCAAAACAACAAATAGAGGTGGGGACATCTAGAAAAACAGTGGAGAAGACTCAGCTACCCAAACATGAAGTGACTAAAGTGTATAAGAAAGGGTAGAGGCTTGTGTTTTCTTCTCACAAAGAGAAAGGGGCTAAGCCTTATTCATTAATAAAGTAGGAAATGACATCAAAAGGGAAAGGCATAGTTAAGCATGAGTTTGAACTAGTTGATCCAGAGACTGAGGATCAGACTTCAAACATGCGACAAACAATTAGGGATAAGGACTACCAAATCAAGGAGCTAGCAATCAATTTGGAAAGAGAAAAATTTGTTATATCATTCCTTGAACAGGAAAACAGTCAACTCAAAGCAAGGGAGTTGATCTTAGAAAAGTAAAAGGCCAAGTTATTGCAGCATATTGGAGGTCATGGAATCAAGCGAGCCTAAAGCCTAAAAGGGGAGAGGAAAAAGGAAAAGACCAAGAACAAGAGGCCTGAAGAAAGCTTTGCAATAATAGCAAGAACAAATTCTGTTGAATGAGGACCTTGACCTAAAAGATAGGATTGCCCTAGAGGTTCATCAAGATAAGGAATATTGGCTAAATAGGGTAAATGAAAACTTTAACAAGCTCCTTGAGAAGGCAAATAGGGATAATCAGTTGTTCAAACACATGGCACACCACTACCAAGCTCAAAACATGATCACCAATGTCAAAGTAAGGCAACTTGAAAATAAGCTCAAGGAGGCCCAAAAAGACCCAAATGGTAAGGGGAACTTAGAGATACTTCCTAAAGCATCAATGAAGCTATAAAAAACATGTTTTTACACCTTCCCTCCAATTTTGAGCAAATTCTGATCAGCTTGATTTTTTTGAGAAATTTTGGTCTAAATTCAGAGATCCAACTACTCTAGAAGTGCAGCGCCTTGGCACTGTGATTTTTCTTTAGGCCTCCATTTGAGGAAAGGTGTACATTTTTTGAAAGCTCTTTCCATCCTCTAAAAACCAATTTGCTCAGATTTTGGAGGTGGCTCAGTTTTGAAGAAAAAGGCAAAAAAGTGGCAAAAAACTAACAACTTGGACCATTTTTTGACAGGCGCTGCCCTTCTGGAGCGACCTTGGGAGAATGGGTTTTTGAAGGCCTTCCCATGGTCCAAATTTATAAATTCAAATTGTTATGGAAACTAGACTTGATGGGATAGTTGACTATTCTCTCCGTGTTTCATTTTGACCTCTAGAAGGCACCTAAAAATCAGCTCAAAGTTGGCACTGCGCTTCTACACTTTTCTGTGTTTCAAATTGTAAATTACACTGTGTAAATTTCTAGTTTCTAGTTTGACTTAGTCAAAGTCAAGATTATCTATGTAATGACACTAGTTTCGAGGCTAGGTGATGTATGTATGAATAAATGTATATCATAGGTTGTTTTTGATGTTTATTAGGCCTCATAAAAGAAGCAAACTCCTAAACAAACTCTCCATGAAGTGTTTGAGTTTCACCTTCTCACTCTCACCTGTTGGTTGAGAGAATCTTGGAGTCAATTCCTCCACCAAGGAATTCGACTCCTAAAGGTGTGAAAGTGGTCTAGGAGAGTCTATATGTATCATTTCTCTTCAGGAGAATAGGGTTGAACTTTTTGTGAAGGAAGCTTGGATGTAATCATCTTTTCAGCTAATACAGAGACAAGTTGCAGCCATTTTCAAGGAACTCTAGCCCAGTGAGTTCATGGTTCTTGTACTTCATTCTATTTGTTTTCTAATGGTCTAAACATCTTTATCTACATTATATATCTCTTCTTTCTATGGATGCCTTACAGTAAAATGCACATAATTACTGTTTTTCAAGCTATGTTATTTGGTTTTCATGGTTATGTGTATGTCTCCCTAAGCTATTGAAATCATGTTTATTTATGCTATTTAGTTTCTTCCACAATATATCCTCTATAATAAACTGAAAATATTCAAAATACACCATGGATTTTGATATCTAGCTCCTTCTCATATTTTCTCCTGCACTCCTACAATTTAGGCCTATTTGTGGCTCCAAACCCTAAGTTCAACAAACCCTAAAAACCAAATTTTCACAAATAAACAAACAAATACACATATCTATCCTAAAATTCATTTGCTTTAAGTCATATCACTGATAAGAGACTTTTAGAGATCCCTCTCATGCTCAATAGGGCTAGCTACTGAGCTAAAGTGGTTTGAGGTTACCCTTCTCAATTTCCTTTTCAGCCTAGGAGATTATAAGGACTAACAAGTAGCACCTTCAATATCAGATTGTTTATGGTCATGATGTCGATCTTACAGCTTGTATATTTCAGAGCTCCTAAGAAATGTTCTGCTAGTGTCAGTATCTTCATCCCTCCATCAGTGATCAAATTTCTATTTTTGCATGCATAGTAGGTGTCCCATCCGATCAGCTGCATTCCATTAGGTCATGGATCAATTGATGGTAGTGTTTCATTGTCAGTTTCCCTCATGCCATTTACCTGCTAGCCTATTTTCACATGTTCAGGTCATTTACTATTATTTTATTTCATTTCATTTACCAAAATCATTTTTAGGGTTTTAGGTCTCATTAGGTCTAGGGTTTGCCACCATGGTCATCAAAAACTCAATAAAGGGTCAACAAGCACATGAGGAGGTTTGATAAGTTCATCATATCAAAATTTCACTAAATATATGCTCAATAAATGGTTTTTACCTCAAAACTCTGTTTTGAGGTGAAAACAGAGTTTTTATTTCTATGTATAAAATTTTATGTAATTTCAATATTTTCTATACGTAATAAGTTCAAAGCTGTTGCCCTTGCCCACCTTGCCAACTATAGTCACTGTAGACAGATACACAAGCATCAATGCATCAGTCTATCAAGTGATTAAGAAAAATCAAATCAAATGAAAAACAAAGCTTATGACCAAAAGTGATTTTGACATTATAAAAGTGGGTTTGAGATAAGTAAAAATCAAAAGTCATCCATATATAAAGTGAAAGGGGTGCCATTTGTCATTTCATTGTGAAAAGTACTCTTAGAGAGCTAAAAATCATGATTTGGAGCAAAGGAGATAAAAAATTTTGTTTTACAAGCAACTTGGCCTGGCGCTGCACATCAGAGGCAGTGCGTTGTGCATCAGTGGCTATCTTGCAGTGTAAATTTGCACGGGCACTGCACATTGGGCCCAGTATGCTACGCATCAGCCCAGAACTTCCTAAATCGTTCCAAATCATGCCATAACCCTAAAAAATGCTACATTTCCATGCTACAAGTAAGTTAACATCATCCAAAAGTTGAATTTGATGTCATACTTGTGTTCTTCATGAATCTTGCATGCTGAAAGTGAAAACTTAGCTTGTCTTCACTGTTTTCCATTTCATTGTGCAATTTTCACTCCACCATCACTAAAAGCATCATTAAACCCTTTTTACTCTTTCATTACCCTAAATCATTCCATTTATCCCATTTTCCACATCCCACTCCCCTAAAACAACTAAATCCCTTCACCAAACCCTAAACCCCTCACTAAACCCTAGTTCCTCAAAAGTAATCCCTTCATTCCCTAATTCAATTTCCCAAGAGTAAAATCTCTTCATACTCATCACCCTTGTCCTCCTTCATTACCATTTTTCACCATATCTTCATCACATCACTTCCCTAAGACAAACACTAAGCACCATGGCAAGAAACAATGATTCAAGCTATGAAGAGGGAACATTAAGTGACAGTTCAAGAGCAAGGAATGTACAACCTAGGAGACCTCACAAGGGTGGAAGAATTATTAGAAAGGAATCTATTAGCATGACTGAACTCCTTGCTTGCCCCCTTGCTACCAGATGTTTCAGTTGTGCTTGGGTAAGGCCCATTTTCCTCTCCTAGGGTTTTGAAGGTAATTTCTCTTGTATGGTCAAATCATCAACAAAACTTGTATCTTGATGTTCATACACCTTCCCCTATCCTTAATTTACCTTATTAAACAATTCCCTTCACTGATATCCCTCAAATTCATCATTTTCCCACAAACCCTAGCTTCTTGCTACAATTTGACAATTTTCTAGGCTAGCCCTGTGTTTTTCCCTTTTGGACCCCTTCCCCTTACTCAATCTTTGAAATTCCACTTTCCCCTATTTACTAACATCCTTCCCTAATTCCCAAAACCTTCTCAAGAATTTAGAAGCCCCTTATCCCCTTCATTTCACTTCATTTCGACAAAGCCCCTGTTCCACACTTCAGGATAAGTTTTACTTAAATGATATTTCTGAGAAAGGAACAATGAATTTAGAAAACGTGAGAGAGGTTTTTCTCCACAATAGGCCAAGGAAGAAAAACCTCCTTCACTTTTTACACAGGTGTCATGGTTTTAGAGAAATGTTAAAAATATAGTTGCCTCAGGAGAATTGTTGCACCTCTAGAGTGACCTTGGGAAAATAAAGATTTCTCCTTGGTTGGTTGGCCAAATTACTTTCTTGATGAGTCAAATAATAGCTAGACACATAGATATTTCCCATGAGCTATCATGAGCTCAATTTGGAGTTGAGGAAGACCTTCAAAAGTTGACTGCAACAACACTTTGCATTTAGGCAGCCTCATTTTGCACATTTTGACTAGTCTTGGGAGATTTGACTTTTGACATGGCAAATGAACTCCAAATTGAAAAATTCAAGATGTTCTGGAAAGTAGACTCAAGAATATTTCCAAATAGATACCTATAACCCAATTGGGAGACTAGGAAGGACTCCAAAATCTGTCTGTAAAAGGGCGCTATGCATCAATTTTTTGCAAAACACAAGGATTTTCATCTGATGCGCAGCGCCACTGGCGTTGTGCATTGATCTAGCTGAGAATTTTGTAAAATGTATTACATTTTTGGATTCCTCATGGAAAAATACTAAAACCTAGAAAGTTTCATGAAGTTTGGAGATGATTTGGGTCACCTAAAGGGCAAAAAACACCTAAAAAATGCCCTCTTAGCCACTTTTTGGACCCACAGGAAGCAGTCTTGGGAGAAGTGAGTTTTGAAGGGGCAAATGGACTCCAAATAAAAAAATTCTAGTTTTATTGGAAAGTAGATAGATATAGCTTTCCAAAAAGCCATCTTGGAGCTAATTTGGTGAAGGTAAAGGCCTTCAGAATTAGCCTTGAAGTGGCACTGCGCATCAGGCAAAATTTTGCCAATTTTGCTCAACAACTCAGATTTTCGCCTAGTTTTCTACCAGTTTGACTTTTTCTTCTCTCATGGAAAAATTAATGATGTAATATGATGTAAATGGATGTACTATGATGTAAAAATGATGAAAAATGACTTAAGGAGGTAGATACATCATTTTTAGGTGGTTTTGAGCTGAATGAATCAGTTTCCATAGTTTTAGAGGCAAGCTGTTCCACTGTCTATTTTTCAGTTCCTAGTTTAGATCTTGTTGAAACAACTCCTTGACTCATGGATTCGACCCCTGATGGCTAGCATTGGTGGTTTGATGCATATATCTTGTACTTTCTTAGTCATTTGTCAAGGTTGGAACTCTTGTGGAAGCATTGAGCTACTTTGTACATCACTTCTGCAGTTTAGCAAGGAAATAAACCAGGGTTTTTCAGCATTTTGTGGGATTCTTGTGGTAATGTGAATTAGCATTGTTTTTCTTCTGTTACTTCAGTTGATCTTATGTTTATATGTGTGCCATCATCTCTCTTATTCTGCATAAATAAATGAATCAAGTGTAAAAGGTAGAATCCATTGGTGTTTCAGAGGTCTACCTTGGGGTATATTTAGTTTTACATGTTTTCTACTGTCTGGAGAGGAATCATGACACTTTCATGCCCTCTCCAGCTCCTCACTAGTCTTTAGACTCACCATTACACTCATTTTAAAGTGCTAAAACACTTTCCTACCTCGCCCCATAGAAACCTCTGCAAATCTGTGTTGATTTCCGGGACCCAAAGCTACCTTCCCCATCTGATCCAGCAACCAACCATTAAAATCAAACAAATTCCTCTGAGAAAACATACCTAGCCTAAAATTAGTATTCATGTCAGTCATCTCAAGTTGTACTTGCCATATTTTCTTTGAGATTGGCAAGGAGAGAGCCCTCTCCCGACCTGGTAGGGCTAGCTACCAGGTTAAGCGTGGTTTGATGTTACCCTAGACCTGCCTTTCTTCAGCCTGAGGTAGATTTAGGCTCTAACATGTTCTACAAGGAGCATGTTTACACTCGCCCTAATCGACCTTCCTCCATACAATTAGACTGGTTCCCCTCCGTGAGACAATCTAATAATGAAGTAAATGTCTGAAGTCTCTAGCTCCAGCTCTTGATCACGGATCACAAATAACTCTCATCCAACATCCCATAGACTAATCAGGTATTGTAGTAGCTCAGGTTGAGCTCATAGGCCCAATGTAAGAAATAACTTGAGGAGTCAACAGTTCCTCAATGCATCTAGACAGTTTGGATCTTCCAATGCCAATGCATCTATTCTTTCATGCTCACGTTCTTTCCACTCTATCACCATCTTTCTTGCTGTAATTTTCTTGCAAAAACTCCACATTCAACCTAACATTAGTCCTTGAAGTAGAAATTTCAGATTTAAGGCAATGAAATTGGGTGAAAAATATTTTTTTTTTAGTTCTCTGCACCGACGTGATTGTTTTTAAAATAGGTGCACGATCAACACGAATGCTCGTGTTAAAAACCCGTGATCAGAGTCGTCCCATGCCTGGATCCTGCGCTGACTGAGGATGAATTTTTGTGTAAGGAATCCCTCCAAAACCCTGAAAAATGGTTAAATGCTTGGTAAACAAGTATTAATGCAATGATTAAGGCCTCATCTCTTACCTGCAACAAATGGTTTGTCGATCAGCCTCTTTTATCTGCCGTAATCCGTTCCTAAAGATTTAGGGCACAAGTGGGTAAAAATTGCTCAAAATGAGGTAAATAAGGTAAATGGTAAAAATGTTTTAAATCTTTCCCTTTTTATAAACTTTTCACCATGTTTTAGGGTTTTAAAAGCATTTTTTTCGCCATTTTACCTTAGAAACGAATAATACATTTGCTTCTTATGTAGCAACAAGTGATGGTTTGTCGATGATGATGCTAGAGTTGTGTTTAAGTTCTTTTCCCGACTCGTAAAAAACTAAAATGAAAAGATTGCTGAGTATTTTTTTCCCTTTTTGACTCATTAAAGAAAATAAAAATGGGGAGTCTACTTTAAACCCTTTTCCGTCTTTCAAAACACAAAAATATTGTCGAGTTATTGTCATTTTGACCTTGTAAATTGTTTCGAAACGTCATTTACCCAATACACGTTTACCCCTTTTTCAGGCTGGGATAAACTATTTATGAAAAAGGTACTCCTTGGCTAACATGGTCAAGGGGTTTTCTCGAGTATTGTTTTCTACCTTTTCAGGCTCAAGAGACAACTTTACAAAAAAGGGACCTTTTAGAGTTTTCTTTTCCATGTCTTTTTCAATCTCTCTAAACATGAAAAAGATACTTTGTTTTCCCTTTGTCGAACTCGCTAAACTTTAATGAAATTGGATTTGTCACCATGACAGATACTAGCTTCTCCTTCCTAGGGCTCATTAATCTTACTAGGTCGGATCTATCCGAAGGATGGACTTACATTACAAGCACATGCTATCCCCTTCAAGCTTGTGATAAAAAATAATTGGGGTATGTGCCAGAAATGGTGGGGGAAAATGAGAAGTTTTTACCAGTTGTGTCGGCAGCTTGTCACTTTTGAACATGAAAATTTTCTTCTTCGTGTCAGGTTGGGATATCCCCACTTCATCAATGGCCTTCCTGGGTTTGAGATGCCACTTTTGTCCTTTCCATTTGATCTCTTCCACATCATCATGACCTCCGATCCTATGGATCCAAAAGCTGCCTAACTCTGGAGTCATGTCACTGATATGTTCAAGAGTTAATCATTCTGTAGTTTACACTCATTCTTGATTCTGTGTATCATCTATAATCATTTCATCCCTTGTATCTTATGGATGATGTGGACACATCATGGGCCTCCTTTGACAAGGTCACTTCCTATCGACTTCAACTCATTATCCAGGAAGTTGGCCGAGAGACTCCCTTCTAGTACCTTAGAGATTGCATGCCCTAATGGCAAGTTCTTCGCACTCGATGAAAATTTATCATCATTGGCTTTCGATCGAGTGACTTCACAGGTGTTCGACTTCCATTCCTTAATTCACACTCTGTGAATTGTGCTGCTGGTACCTTGAGAGCCATTGTAATTATTGGTTTCTCTCGCACTTGTTAACAGTTCACATCATTGACTGGTAATCAAGTGATTTTCTAGCATGTTTGACATCAACACATTTATTCACATGCTAGAATTTGTACTTTGATCGGGTCGTGCCGGAGCGTAAGACCCTAGGCTCAGATTACACAAGTCCAGGTTGTAGAGCAATGTGACATAATCATGCTTACATATATGTCTATTTAAGATGGATGGATGCAACCATACCATGAGTCTATTATATGTGATCCTTCTCATTATTGGATGAATGTGGCCATACCTTGGGTTTGATATGATCCTTCTTACTAGATGGTTGCACCCATACCTTAGATCCATTCACATGATCTTCTTCTGGATGGTTGCATCCATACCACGATTCATGTATTAGAGATTTCAATGATGTATATGTAGCTATGCTTTCTTGCAAGTTTTCCGATGGTGGTCTCTAGTTCCATGCATCTACTTGTAAAGCATTTCATCCCTCACTCTTGTTCAGCCTTCATGATTTAGGGGGCATCTTTTACAGTATTTTGTCACTGTCCTTGTACTCCCCATTCCTCGATCCTAGAGGACCTCTACAATGACCTTCATATGCTTTCTTGCCATGAAGAACATGTCCCTACAACCCTCTTCATCTACGAAACATTTCCCTCTTACATCATTTCCCAAGATTATTCCTTCAAACTCAGTTTTCAAGACCGATGCTAGCACTTAGTTTCTTCCTTGCGCTAATTTGCAAAGTCTAACATTGGGCCTAGCACCGAATGGCGCTAGTAAGCCATTCATGACCAACGCCAAATCTCTTTTGGAAAGTTTTAAAAAATGGAGTTGAAGCTTCGTGAACGGAAATATGGTAAATGGTTGAGCAAGATAGAGCCGAGAGAGATTGTTTAGGCTCCTTTCCCCTATTAAAATGGAACAAACCAAAAGGGATAAAGCATCTCCCACCATAAGAGGATTCATTTCCCCTCTATCAAAGCTATAAAAAATCCTCATTTTACAACCTCAGCTAGCTAATGAATAGGATGAAATAATATGAAAATCTTGATAGCCTACTTGAGAACTTTAGCCTTCTAGTTTATGTGTGAAGGGAGAATAAGCATATAGTGTTTGGTTTGGATTAAAGTGGAAGAATCCTTGAACTTCCATTGTTTTGAGGGTGAACCATGAGATGCTTATAGTGGTGCTGGAACCCAGACATGCCAAAGGGAACCTGCAACATCAAGGCTCCGGTTGTATTTATCTTTGAAGTTTATATTAATGCAAGTAATGGTTTATTTCCTATATTATGTGTAATATTACATTTGATAGCTTAGAACTCCTTGACCTTTTAAGTAGATTGAATTTGATTTTATGCTATCATGTTTGTTGTTGTTTATTGCATGCTTGTTTTAGGTATTTGAATGGAAGGAACAAAAGGAAGCTGGAGAAAGGAAGCAAGATGACCATTAAGTGGACTAGCGTTATAAGAGGTAGGCCCTCTTGTTCGATTCTAATCTAAGGAAATTTACATTAGATTGTCTTGTTTGTGGCTATACCTACTCTCTTGGGCTAGAGGGATCATCTCTGTCCACAGAGAGGATACTCCTACTCCACAATATCTTGTCCATGTAGTTTTATTTAATGACCCTGATTTTTTTTGTCTACTAAAATCCTAACTAATGTCAAGGATGAGAATGGAATTCAGAAAGAAGTTTATCAATGGACTGATATTATTTACCCAGGATGTATCTTCAATTCTTGTACACAATAGGTTGATCATTTTGCCTTTTACTTGAAAATTAAACTAGTCGGTGAAGCCTCTGACAGAATTTCTTAGGAGTAGAGAAGAATTTGAGGCCTATTGAAGAAGAAAGTATAGGAAGTTGGTTACTTTATCCAGGTTTTTCTTTGATTAGTCTGTATGCTTCGAGAGGGACCCTTTCTAGTTTCCCAAGTTTATTACCCCATTAATATTTTCTTATAAAGTATTATGACAAAGAATAATAGTCAATGAATCTTACTTTGCATCAAAGAAAAAGGGGTCATTATTTAGTTATCCATACTCTATTCCACCACTTATTGCTAAAAATAAAAATGCAATATATATAATTGAAAGGGAAATGCTATTATTTGGATTATTACATGATGAATGTTGGCATTATGACCCACTCGCTATAATTTCTTCATTAAGAAAACAAGTAGGGCTATGAATTCCCCTGTTTATGCCTTTGATGATAATATGGCAAATTTCGTTTTCACTATTTCTGATGAAGAGAAGGAACTTAGAGAAGAAAATAATTTGGTGCCTAGTCCACCAACCAAAAATTCCGTTTCAAAAATTTTGTTTAATGGAGCATCTTCCAAGGCCCTGTGAGATACTGAAATAGTTTTAATCCCTCAAAATTAGCCGAGCGTGACTTTTCCTTTTAAACCAAGTTTTGAAACTACTAATAATGTAATTGAATATGAAGCCATCATATCAGGATTAGAAACATCACGTAAATGAAATGTTCAAAACTTAGAAATATTTGGTGATTCTAAGTTTTTCATTAAATAGGTGACCAACAAATGTCAAATAAAAACACCCTCGTTTGCGAGCTTATAGAAATCAAGTATAGGATATCATCAACAATTTTTTCTTTGCGATTAATTTTACTACTCTTCCTAGGGAGAGGAATCAACTAGATGATTCTCTTGCTATCACTGCCGCCATGTTTACTCCCCCTATTGAATCTAAAATCAAATTATAGATTGAGATTCTACTCTAACCATTGATTCCTGACAACGTCAAACACTGGTAAGTGTTTGAAGACGATCGAGAGATAAAGAGATTCTTTGAATTAATGGGTGAATTTTCTGATCAATGTATTGATGATGATCCTGACAATAGCCAAGAAAATGTCAATACATCTGACACTAAGTCTAAAATTGGTAAGCATAATATTTTTCATCTAAAAACAATTATATTCCTATGGGGCTTATTCCTTTAAAGAATATTTTTGATTGCAATGATGCTATTGTGAATCCTACCCTCAAACCCCCCAATATATAAATAGAGCATGTGAATCTTTCTTGTGAGGGGGAACCCAAGTTAGTTAACTTGTCTCGTGTTTTGTCAGAGAAAATCAAAGAGAAATATATCAACATATTGTCAAAATATTCCAATGTCTTTGCCTAGACCTATGACGATCTCAAAACTTATGGTCGAAATATAATTAAGCATTGTATACCTTTAAAAAAAGGCGTTAAAACTTACAGGCATAAAATCAAGCACATAAATCCTCTTTTATTTCCCCCTATTGAGAAATAAATCAAAGAATTCCTAGAGGCCAAGATCATTGTTCCCTTGTGATATTATGATTGGGTTGCTAATTTGGTCAAGATCAGAAAGAAAAATGGTGAAATATGATTATGTGTCGATTTCATAAATTTAAATCAAGCCTTTATAGAAGATAATTATCCATTGCCCAAGATGGATACTATCTTGCAAAGGGTAGTGGGTGCCACTTGCATTTCAATGATGGATCATTTTTCAAGTCACAATTAGATAGCTGTACACATAGATGATATGTTCAAAATGACCTTCACCACCCCTTGGGGTACTTTTATGTATAAGAAGATGCCCTTTGTGCTGATGAATGCAGGGGAAACATTCCAAAGAGCCATGGATATCACTTTTTCTAATGAGAAAGACCATTTTATAGTAGTTTATTTGGATGAAATGACTATCTTTTCTCATAGTGATGATTTACATCTGAAGCATCTAGAATTTGTTTTCTTCAGAAATGTAGGAAATATGGCTTGTTTCTAAATCCTAAAAATTATTTCTTTGCCATGATAGAGAGAAAACTACTTCGCCATATCGTCTCTCAGCATGGTGTTAGAATTGACCCTTAGAGAGTTCAGGCAGTCTAGACTATTCCTCTTCCCTGCACTAAAATGAAGGTCCAAGCTTTCTTGGGAAAAATTAATTTTCTCTGTAGGTTTATTCCAAACTTTACTGAAATCACTAAGAACATAAAAAGCATGATCAAGAAAGGAAATGAAATAAAATGGAATGAGGAAGCCAAATGCTCTTTTGAGAGGATTAAAAGAATGATAATGGAAGCACCCGTATTAGTCAGTCCTATTTGTACCAAATATTTTATCATTTTCCCTTTTTTCCTACGAACTTACCATTGCTTCTCTTCTTCTTGAAAAGAATAAACACGGTTATGGACAACGTTTTGCCTTCTTCAGTAAGGCTTTGTAGGTGATCAAGCTTAAATAAAATATTTTTGAAAAACAGGCTTACGCCTTAGTTAAAACATTAAAGGCATTTAGGGAGTATATTTTCCAGTCTAAGTCTATTATATATATCCCCCACCCAATGTTGAACGATATTTCCTTACACCGTGACACTGAGGGTATAGGGGGAATTGGATAGGCCAAATCCAAGAATATGACTTAGAGTTAAAGACTATTAATGCTATAAAAGGTCAAGGATTGGCCAAGTTACTAACATAAGCTAATTTTGAGGCACTAGATGTTACCCAATATACTCTTGTGGAACTAACTGGAGTACTTGAAGATGAGTAGGATAAGTAGTCAAGGTTGCTGCTACCTCACTTAGGCCATACCACGGTCAACCCAGAATTTGCTGAATCTTAATGGCATAGGGATATTATTAGCTATCTCCATACAATCCAATTGCCTAACCACTTGATTAAGTATGCTAAACGATCATCATTGGATAATTACTGTGACCGATTATTTTAATAAATGGGTTGAATCCATCCCATTGAAAAAGATAAATGATAAAGTGGTCATGGATTATTCGTAGAAAATATTTTCTCTTGTTTTGGTTGCCCTAAAAAAATCATTGCTTATAATGCCAAACCTTTTTGTTCAATAACATTCGAAATATATTGTGGAAATTATGAAATTAAACTTGGTCATTCAACAACCTATTACTCATAGGGGAACCACTTGACCGAGTTGGCCAATAAAAATATTATGAAGATCCTTAAAAAATCCTTAAGCTCTAAGAAAACAAATTGGCATGTAATGTCAAAGTATGTTGCCTGGGAAGATAGGATAAGCACCAAGACATCTATCAACACTTCACCTTTTCAATTAGTTTACAGTTTGGTCATTGTAATCCCTCTTTATCTATCTTCCAAAATTATGAAAAAATTAAAGAAGTGAATGAGGTATCAAATGTTTTCAATGAAGAATCAACTAGATGGTCCATCTACACGAAGAGAGAGAAAAAGCATATGAAAAGATATCAAATCACCAAGCTAAAGTCAAATAGTTGTTTGACAAGTGTTTTAAGGACATAATTTTTCTCCCTGGTGATTAGGTCTTAAGATGGGATAAAAGGAACAAGGACGTTGGAAAACATAGAAAGTTTGATAATTTTTGGCTTGGTTCTTTCATCATAGATCAGTTTGAAGGTGAAAACACCTTCTCCCTCATAAAATTTAAAGGCGAAGCAGTTGACCCTGCTATTAATGGCCAATTTCTCAAACATTACCTAATGTTCTAAGTATTTCCCAATTAAAAAAAAGAATAATAATAATAAAGTAACTAAATAAATGAGATAATAAATATAAAAACAAGATAAAAATGAATATGCAAATATGTATACTGTATAGTCAAATATATATATATATATAATATTATTGTAATGATAAGTTTTGTACCAACTACAATGTATATGACTATATTAGTCAACAAATATTATAGTCTATTGATTTGTAATTCCTAATCTAGGCCTTATAATCTAAAAACTAATACTAACAACATAATATAGTCCACTGGGGAACCTAATATGATTATATATATATAATTAAAATCCCACTAGATATTACATGCTGATGAAAACCATGATTTTGGGCTATAGATGACTTTTCGATTCCTCCTCCATTGTTGAATTTCCACCACCATACTATCTCTTACATCTATAATTGTCCCTTTGGAGTGGGGTATGATGATACCTTCATCGAGGCTATGAACACTCGTTGGCAGCAAAGGGACGCTAGTGGAGTTGGGGAATTCCCAGTGTGTTATCTTCCCATTGTGCCCAACATAAAAGCTAAAGATAAATATGAGCAATTCAAAAAATCATTCTCTTAAATAAGGCATAGGGCCATGAATTCTCACTGGAAGCAGAGCAAAGTTCGGTGTGAAATGCCATGAAAGGAGTGCCAATAAGAGAATTTTCATCTCCTACCATCTATAGTACCACTTTTAATTGCATAACATGATGTTTTTATTAAGATACTAGATTACACAAATCATATTAAACCCCAGCATAACACTACCTCCATCCATAATATTTTAAATTGATATAAAGTAGCATGGCCTTGGTTATCTCATTACCAATTGAGATGGACCTGTCTGCAGACTATTATGAATTCATATATCATCGAAACAATATTCTCTAAAAATAAAAATAACATTTATATACATTAAATCACTCACTTGTTCGTTATAAAAGCAGAGTTATCATAAATATAAGACATCAACATTAAAATACCAGTAAATATTCGGCATTTAGCTTAATTCGTAACATTCTTTACATTCACGAATTGTAAAAATTTTCAAACTTATATATTGAATCACACAAATTTTAATGATCATTCTTTAAAACTAAGTCTATCATGCCCATAAAATACATGAAGAAAAATATTACAGATTTCAAGTTTACTTTACATGTGATTACTCATTAAAGTCCCAAAATTACAGAAAGAACCCCGGACTATAATTTCTGACCATTCAATCCAATAATTCAATCACCCCTTCTCAGAGGTTGCTTGAGTCTATAGAAGGCGTGCTCCCGACGACCTCTCCTTCAAGTGCCTCATGGGATTTGTTGTAAATTCTTGACAATATATCCATCTTCTCTTCAATCCTAGTTACTCGAATATCTATGGTCTCCACCAGGTTCATTAGTATATCAATTTTTGTGCGGAAGGTTTCATGCCTAACGTATCTCCCATCCTTTCAGCGTTGAGAAGTATTTCTCGCCAAATATTTCTATAAGCGTTAAGTTTTCCCATGAAGGTGGACAATTTGTTTAATACGAACTCTAATTATTTTAGTCTTTTTTGTAATTAATTCCAAAATAATTTCATGTCATCTTTGCGTAGGTACATTCATACCTAGACTGATACAATTTTTTTACCTCATGTAGGACAATCCCATTAGATACACTTACGCCGTTATTTAAGAACAAGACTCCATAACCCAACATGAAGGCACATGGTTTGTATTCTTGATTCTCCGTAGGCAGTTGGAGCCTACTGTTATCAGCAAAACCTTCCTTTCTCCTAAGTCTAAAGTTTAATACACCTTTACGATAGACTAATTAGTATGATAAATTTAAATAACCCACCTCTATATAGTCGAAGCATAGGTAATTGGTGGGTAAATCTCTAAATTTGATCATGCTCCAAAATGGATCGACAGTCCATAGTTACTTATTGGGCAGGAGCTTGCATATTTTTTAAAAACTCTCTCTTTTCCCTGATGAGCTTATCCTTTGTTCTTTTTCCAATGATCAAAATATTCCTAATCCAACCAATGGTATTTATTGCATAGTTGAGCGTTTATCCACAAGAATGTTAAACATTCAGTCTTATCTTGATGTATCATAGCTATCCATTTAAAGCTAATCGAACACTTGGATTATTTAATCGGGTCTAAATAGGCAAATGCGCTACCGCGCCATTCACCCCTGTTGAAATCATGACTGTGCATATTAAGACAATCAATGGTTATCGGCCCCCAAATTACACGAATGTTAACTTGTCCCACAGTCAGTCTTGAGATAATTCTTTTCATAATTGGACCGAGAGTGGAAGTTTGTATTAAAATTATCAGATTTTGTATTAAACAAACTCACCACTTTTGTGGGGAAAACATAACGCTTACAGAAATCTTAGGTGAAAAATCCTTCTCAATGCTGAAAGGATGGGAGATGCTTCGGGAGTGTGCGACGTGAGCTGCGAAACCCTCCACATGAAATGGATAGACTAATGAACTTGGTGGAGGCCATAGAGGTTCGAGTAGCTAGGATTGAAGAGAAGCTGGATATATTTCTAGGAATTTACAACATAGTCCATGAGACATCCACAGGAGAGGTCGTTGACGACACACCTTCTGTAGATTCAAGCAACCTATAATAAGGGGTGATTGAATTATTAGACTGAATGGTCATATCTTATAGTTCAAGGTTCTTTTTGTAATTTTTGGACTTTAATGAGTAAACTCATGCAAAGGAAAATTGAACTCTGTAATATTTTTCTTCATGTATTTTATGGATGCGATAGACTCAGTTTTAAATAATGATCATTAAAATTTTTGTCAGTCAATATATAATTGAATGTAAAGAATGTTATGAATTAAGCTAAATGCATAATATTTAATGGAATTTTAATGATGACGTCTTATATTTATGATAATTGTGCTTTTATAACGGACACGTGAGTGATTTAATGTATAACAATGTTATTTTTCGTTTTAGAGAATATTATTTCAATGATATATGACTGCCTAATAGTCAGCAGACAGATCTATCTCAATTGGTAATAAGATAACCGAGTCCATGCTACTTTGTATCAATTTAAAATATTATGGATGGAGGTAGCGTCACACTGGGTTTAATATGATTTGTGTAATTTAGTATTATAATAAAAAATATCATGTTGTGCAATCAAAAGTGGGACTATAGATGGTAAAAGATGAAAATTTTGTTATGGACACCCATTTCACAACATTTCACACCGAATGTCACTCCACTACCAACAAGCGTCCATAGCCCTATAGGAGTCATTCACTGCTTCTCAATAGAGTTTTCCATGCCTAAATTATTTGATCTTGCATTAGTGGCTTTCCATGTGCCTTATTTAAGAGACAATGAGTTTTTGAATTTCTCATATTTAGCTTTAGCTTTTATGCTTGGCATAATAGGAAGATGTTACATTGGGAATTCCCCAATGCCACTAGTGTCGCTCCACTATTAGTGAGTGTCCATAACCCCAATGGAGTCACTAGAATACCCCGTAAGAGATGACACTACAAAGGAGTGGATAGGTAACGCACTAGAAGACCAGTACTATTTACATTGTTCTGCTGCTAGCAAACATTCATAGCCCCAATGGAGGTATCAACATTTCATACTCCCAAAGGGATAGGTATAGATGTGAGAGACAGTATGGTGGTGGAAATTCAACCATGGAGGAGGAAAAGAAAAGTCATCTACAACCCAAAATCAAGGTTTTCATCAACATGTAATATCGAGTAGGATTTTAATTATACATATAGTCATATTAGGGTCCCTAGTGGACTAGATTATGTTGTTAGTATTAGTTTTCAAATGATAAGGCCTCAGTTAGGGAATTAGAAATCAATAGACTATAATATTTGCAGAGTAATAAAGTCATACATTGTATTTGGTACACAACTTATCATCACAAATATTTATTTATTTATTTTTGACTATATAATACACATATTTACATATTTCTTTTTTATTTTTATTTTTATATTTTTATTATCAATTTTTTACACTATTACTATTATTATTTTATTCCTTTTTTTTTCAATTGGAAATACTTAGAACATTAGGTAATGTTTGAGAAATTGGCCATTAATAGCAGGGCCAACTTCTTTGCCTTCAAAGTTTTTGAGGGAGAAGGTGTTCTTGCCTTCAAACTAATCTATGATAAAAGAACCATGCCAAAGAATATCAAACTTTCTATGTATTCCAGGGTCCTTGTTCCTTTTATCCCATCTTAAGACCCAATCACCAGGGAGGAAAATTATGTCCTTAAAACGCTTGTCAAACAACTATTTGACTTTAGCTTGGTGATTTGCTATCTTTTCATATGCTTGTTCTCTCTCTTGGTGTAGATGGACCATCTGGTTGATTCTTCGTTGAAAATCATTTGATTCCTCATTCAATTCTTATAATATTTTCATAATTTTGGAACTGATATAAATAGGGATTACAATGTTAATTGTAGGTGAAGTGTTGATAGACCTCTTGGAGCTTATCCTATCTGCCCAGATAGCATACTTTAACATTACATGCCAATTTATTTTCTTAGAGCTTAAGGATTTTTAAAGGATCTTCATAATATTTTTATTGGTCGACATGACCAAGCCATTCCCTTGTGGGTAATAGTTGGTTGAATGACCAAGTTTAATTTTGTAATTGTCACAAAATTTTTCAAAGGCTACTGAAAAAATGATTTAGCATTATCGACAATGATTTTTTTAGGGCACCGAAATGTGAGAAATTATTTTCTACCAAGAAGTGCATGACCACTTTATCATTGATCTTTTTCAATGGGATGTCTTCAACCCATTTAGTAAAATAATTGGTCGCAGTAATTATCCAACGATGGTGGCCACAAGAATGAGGATGAATCTCTCCTATGAAATCTAATCCCCATTGCTAAAAAAGAGCTTTAATTATGATGGGATTTAGGGGCAGGGGAGCCAACTTTTTCTTCCTGACAAAAATTTGACATTAATGATAGGCCCTAACCTTCCTATTTACAATAGCAAATAAGGTAGGCCAATACAAACATC
Organism: Pinus taeda; assembly: GCA_000404065.3. Classification (NCBI taxonomy): domain Eukaryota; kingdom Viridiplantae; phylum Streptophyta; class Pinopsida; order Pinales; family Pinaceae; genus Pinus; species Pinus taeda. Next base: position 193,230 of record APFE030680247.1, read on the forward strand.
TCCTTAAAATTCTATGAGAAGTGGCCTTATAGGAATAATGATCACCATATACACCACTATAGTGTAGGGTAATTAAATAATCAGTTTAGTAGGGTAGGATACAATTTAGACGAAAACCTACAGGGTCTTTCTAATACAATTTCACATCTATAATACAATATCTTACAAATTTTAAGTTTAACGATTGTTTAGAAGACTACTCAAGTGACTAGTTAATTGGAGCGTCTGACTTGATAGATAATAATATCCATATACCACTCAGATTCAACGAATTCTAGGCTAACCATGGTATGGCTTGAATGAGGTAGCAACAACATTTGTTGCTTATCCTTCTCACTTTAAGGTACTCTAGTTGGTTCCACGAGAGTATATTGGTTAATATCTACTGCCTCAATATTAGCTTCTATTAGTAACTTGGCCAGTCCTTGACCTTTTATAATTTTAATAGGTTTTAACTCTAAGTCATATTCTTGGATTTGGGATATCCATGTCCTCTGTCTACCCTCAGTTTCATGCTGTAAAAGAATATCCTTCACCACTGGGTAGGGGATATATACAATAAACTTAGATTGCAAAATATACTCTCTGAATGCCTTTAAGGTTTTGACTAAGGCATAAGCTTGTTTTTTGATAATATTATATTAAAGCTAAAATTCCTACAAAGCCTTACTAAAAAAGTCAACAAGCTATTCATAACCTTGTTTATTCTTCTGTAGAATAACAACAAAATCGGTATGTTCAAAGGCAAAAGGGAAAATAATAAAATATTTGGAATAATTAGGATTGACTAATACGAGCACTTCCATTATGGCTCTTTTAATCCTCTCAAAGGAGAATTTGGATTCCTCATTCCATTCTATTTCATTTCCTTTATTGAGAATATTTGTTATGTTCTTAACAATTTCTGCAAAGTTTTGAATAAACATACAAAGAAAATTAATTTTGCCCAAGAAATCTTGGACCTCCATTTTAGTGGGGGAAGAGGAATAGTCTAGATTTCTTGGAATTTCTCAAGGCCAATTCTAACATAGCTCTCAAATATGATATGGCCAAGTAGTTTTCCCTCTATCATTGCAAATAAATACCTTTTAAGATTTAGAGACAAACCATACTTCCTAGATTTATGAAAAACAATTTCGAGATGCTTTAGATGTAAATCATCACTATGAGAAAAGATAGTCACAACATCTAGATAAACTAATATAAAATGGACTTTCTCATTAGAAAAAGTGATATACATGTTTCTTTGGAATGTCACCCCCACATTCATCAAGCCAAAGGTAATCTTCTAGTACATAAAAGTACCCCAAGGGGTGGTGAAGGTCCTTTTGAACATATCATATTTGGGTACGACAATCTAATTGTAACAAGAAAAACCATCCATAATCGAAATATGAGTGGAACACACTACCCTTTGCAAGATAGTATCCATCTTGGAAAATGGATAATTATATTTTAGTGAGGCTCGATTTATATTTCTAAAATCGACACATAAGAGGATTTCACCATTTTTTTCTAACTCGGACTAGATTGACAACCCAATCAAAATATCGCATGGGAACAATGATCTTGGAATCTAGGAGTTTCTTGATTTCTTTCGCAATAGGGGTTAATAAAAGAGGATTTATGTTCCTTAGTTCCTTCTTGTAAGGTTTAAACCCTTATTTTAAAGGTATACAATGCTCAATTATATTTCGATCATAAGTTTTGAGATAGTCATAGGTCTAAGCAAAGACATTAGAATATTTTGACAAGAGGTTAATATATTTCTCTTTTATTTTCACTAGAAAAACATGACACAAGTTGAATAACTTGGCTTCCCACTTAAGAGCAAGATTCATAAGTTCTATTTGTAAACTGACCCAGCCTTGGAAGATGCTATGTCAAAGAACATTTTCTGAAAGGATTTTGAGTCGGTTGGTGGACTAGGTACCAATTAATTTTCTTCTATAAGGGCCTTCTCTTCATTAGAAAGAGTGAGAATGAAATTTCCCATATTATCATCAAAGGCATAAATAGGGGAATTCTCAAGGTATTTTTCAGAGCTGATTTTATATGTTAATATCAATTATCTATATGATCGATGGCTCTCCCCCACAAAAATCAGGATAGTGGCATACAAAAGATCTAATTGTAAATAACCGCCTAATTTTGTATCCCAACGCCTTGAAAGGATTATTCCATAAATTGTGGGATGACAGCTAGCACAACATCCATTACTATAATTTTGATGGGCACCTGAGCTGAAACAACTATATCCTTGATAACCCCAAGACATTTGACCCTACGAGTTTCAAAAGAGTATAAGTCCTTGTACTCTCAAGTAATAGTTAACCCTAGATTTTCCACGATCTCTTTGGGCATGAGATTATGGGATTCCCTAGAATCTAACATGTAGTTTTGTAACATTCAGTCATGGATCTTCAGGATAATATGGAAAGGGGGAACTAAACTACCATCCCTTTTTTTTTGAGGCTCAATAGTAGTTTTTGGAGCATCATATTGAATATTATTAACATCTGTAAATTCCATCTCTTGCGCTAGAGCATGGTAGTTGTTTAGGAAGGTATAAATTACTTGTTTGTAAGAGGGGACCTTAATGATTTGGGTAAGTGACATACTAATTTTATGTTTATTTAATTCATTTTGGAAACTAAATCTAGACACAGATTGAGATTGAGGGTCCTGAGGCTCAGGCTCATTAGATATGTTTTTTTTCTTATTAGGCTAAGGAGGAGCTTGAGATCGAGTTTATTTTGTAAGTATGTGCTCCTTCCTAGGTATAAGGTTGTATTTATGTTGAAATTGCACCTCTAAATATTTAGCAAAGTGTTGAAGTTCAGGGTTCCAAAAATTTCATTCCAAATAGTCAACTAGTTCCTGGGTGAATTCATCGGGAGAATGAATAAAATTTATCTTGGGATACTCTTCCTCCTCCAGATTGATGAGTTGAATTTATACCTCATCATCATAATCTTCGATAAGGTTGGCATTGTTTCTTAGGGGAACTTGAATAGGAGGGTCATCCAAATGTTGTCCTCTCTATAAAATCTAAGGGGCATTGGGACAATGCTAAGGAGGCTGGTTCTTAGGGGGATAATTCATATTTCTATAGGAAAATTTGGTGCATTAGGTTGATAGTTTTGTTGAGCTAGAGGGTTATGAGGGGTAGGGGGAGTTGCCCTATTTCCAATTTCTAGTCACTGAATTTTATTTGTTAGAGATTTAATTAACTTCACCATCTCCTCGATCTTCTCCTCTTGCATAGACAAAGAGCTTGGGAGATGAGGGGAAGGATCTACAACTTTCTTCTTCCCCCATAATGGTTATCAATAGCACCTCATTTTCCAGTAGTAATCAAGTTACCCTCACATGTTCAAGCCTTGTCATGCATGTTAGCTAAGGTTGAGGGTTCTCTTTCTCACAGTGTATAAGAAAGATCATCATTAAGGGCTGAGGAATATGTGACTATAGCCACATTTTCAGATGGAAGAACATTAGATGGTAATTGGTTATAACATTTCATAAACCATTTATTAAAGTCCGAGACTTATTCATCACGTTTCAATTTTAAGGTTGCAAATTCAGTCAACCAGAGTTGATTGCTTTTCCTAACGCCGAACTATTTAAGAAACAGTTTGAATAAACTTTCTATCGTATTGATGTGGTTTGGGGGAAGAGTATGAAACTATTTCCTTTCCTTTCCTTTAAGAATTTGGACGAAAAGTATCATACAAATTTCATCATATTTTACACCAAGATTCTCACAATAGTCCTGAAATTTGACTACGTGTTCCTCGACGGTAAGTTCCGCTTCATTACCAAATCTACAAATTTTTTTATCATATTTTGGTGGGATGTCATGTAGTGGCCTTGGAAGATTCAGGGGGCGATATTGAGCATTCACCGAGACATTCATGAATGGGGGAGAAGGAGGGGAACAAGGTAAATATTGATAAGGTGAAGTGGATGAACTAGTTTAGGGAGTAAAAGGAATGGATATAGTCTGAGTCTCGGTCAGAGAAATTGATGTTGAGGCTAAGGGATCAAATTCACAGGTAGGAGTGAGATGCCTTAAGCTCTCTCTAGGTCTAGGATATGAATACAATGGGTGATTTTGTTAAAATTCTTCGAGTTGTCTCCTCCTATTGGTGATGATTACTAAGAGTTTCAGGCCTTCTAAAGGGGTATCAGATAAATCTAAATTTGACCGAGTTATCCTTTAGGAGAATATAGATTTAGAGTCACAAATTAAGTATGTAATTATTATTTTTATTTATCTTGAATATTTCAAAATGTGAAAAATTAAAATATGGAGGCATGCGTAATAAGAGTACCTGGCCAAATGGTGAATGTGCACATTCGTCATGTGATCAGAACCTCGATTGTTGTAATTGTCTTGGAATATTAGGGTTAGGCTGTGCACGTTCGTCTTTCTAAGCCAACACCTCCAAATTTCTTTGAATCTCCTCGTGGGTACGAGAAACATGCAAGGTAATACCATGCAAATCATTAAGAATGCTATGTTGATAAACAAGACCAAAAGGAATGTGCAGTTCTAAAGGATCAGGGATAATCATTAAGAAAATTTTAATAAGTCATCCCTGACAACTATGCCAGAAGAATGTTGGTTCTCAAACTATTCCTAATGGTAACCACTCAAAAAAATCATTCATTGAGGATTCTAAAATCCTCTCACTCTAGGTACCCAAGGATGACCTCTTTTACCCCATAGGGGCTATTCTCTAGTTACAATGATATGATTTTCAATATGCAAATATAATAGGGTTAGTTAATGATTGTATAATACATTGTAGTAATAATATGGCTTAAATAGTAGAAACCTCAAATCACTAATAGTCAATGAACAGATAACTCATGCAACAAGGACACATACTGAAAATACAATGAATAGAAATAAAAAAAAAACTGAAAGGAACATTAAAAAAATATATATATATATATATATATATATATATATATATATATATAATAGCTAAACCAAATTGCCTCTTCTTTATCGACTCAATTCCACAATAGCTAATGAACTAATAATAAATATTAGAACCATAAATTTGTAAGAATCAATGAGAGAGGATATATATATAATATATATAGCTAAAACACAATTGTTCTTTCTTATCGACTCAATTCCACAATAGCTAATGAAACTAATATAATATTAGAACCATAAAATTGTAAAGATCAAACGAGTATATAATTTATATATAATATATAAATATAATATATAATATATATTAACAATTGCTTTTTTTATCGACTCAATTCCACAATAGCTAATGAAGCTAATAATAAATATTTAGAACCATAAATTTGTAAGAATCAATGTGAGAGGATAATGATTTTAAGATCCAATAATATCATAAGCACAAAAGTATTATGCACACTATAGAGAAAAGAAAACACAATAGTTTGAAAATATGTCGAAAAAAAGATCACTCTACGCCCCCAACGACAAGCTCATGAGACATATCCTTCAATCAAATGCTCAAAATTTTAGTCAATTAATTTGATAATGAATATCAAAGCATTAAGGAACCAAATTAAACAAATAATACTAAATGCGAAACAAGTCCTACATTCAACATGTTTTAAACTATTGTGAATGAACACATAGATAAAAATAAAAAATTATCGGAGAAACAAGAGTTATATCATTCAATCGAAAATATATTAGTGTATCAAGTAAATCCAGATCCATAAAATTAAAATAGTTCTTCTATCAAAAACTCCCTCTTAACGAGAAAAAGGGTCTTAAATAGTTTTTCAAAAATAACTGTCATCGCAATTGTCGTTAAGAAAATTAACATTCAAAGTAAAATAACTTAAACTAAATAAATAAACCTTTCATGGAATTCTTTATGACTTGGAAGATTCGGCCCTTTTTGACGTGGCACCAGAGTATAATCCTTGGATCCACACATCCTTTCCATAAGCATTGGAGGCGTGACCAATGCCACCTCATCCCAATTCTCCTGCTGATATGTAACTGTTTGCATTGGCTGGATGGGTTGAACCACCTAAGTTTTGGAAGTGGCTTGTTTCAAGATAACATTCTAGTTCATCTATCTCTTAACCTTTGCTAACTTGTACCAATCAGCCAGTGCTAACCAAGGTATATTCTTATACTTCGTAATCACCACTATTATCTTAGATCTGATTTGGTGGTGGTTATGATTACCTCCTATAAGGATTTAAATTTGTTTTGTTTCTCCTTGAGTGTATTATGTATTTTCTCCATCATGACGTTTTTTCATTGAATATGTGTTGTTTCCCTCTTTCTAACCTAACCTGTTTCTTTTCACCTTTCAAGTTCTTGCTCCAATTGTGAAATTTTAATTTGCAAGATTTCCTAGCCTTTTGCATTTAATATTTGAGGGGTAGTCAGAGCTTGATCAACAATGGTCTTATATTCTGTAATTTTTTTTTTAAGTGTTTTTCTTCTTTTGCTACAAATTTATCCTTCAATATTTCTAACTGAGCATGTTTTTCACTGAGTTCCTTATCCTTATCTTGTAAGGATGTCTACGTATCCTGTAATTTATTTTCTATTTATTCTCATCTTTCATAGGCTTGTATCAAACTATGAGCATCATAATCAAGTATCTTCATTATAGCCTGCAAAATTTTCACTTCTTTTTATTTTTCCTGTAACAAATTTTTAAATGGCCCAATTTCCTTAGGCTTCCCAGCTTGTCAAATTATCATATCCTCCAACTCCCTAAACTCTAGTTCTCAGAGCTATTTGTTTTATGTGCATTTGTTCAAAAACTTTTTCCATCATGGCTTGCATTTTCCTATTGCCTGCTATGAAATCTAGTAATCTAGTATTGATTGCCCCTGTATGTCTATGCCACTGTACCATTGTAAGGTTAAACATGTTTTTTTCAAAATTTATAGAAGAAATGAACTTAGGCCCGACTGTGGGGGTCATCTCTTTCAGCACTGTCTCCTCCACTATCTGGGAATTTTTTTGTAGCAACACTCTACCAAACAAAAGAACCTAAGGGATCACTCCAAGCCTCAAAACCAACATCCCCAACCATAAGGTTTCTTGGTCAAACTCAATGACCCAAGGGAGTAATGAAAATAATCTTCCCAACCCTAAACCATGGTCTCTCATCCAAGCCCAAGGAATATTCATGATGCTATATAATCAATGCTGTATCTCTCAAAGAGAAGAATTTTCAACCACTCTAAGCTTCTCTCAAAAGTAAACAAAATTTAACTAGGATAATGGCTTTACCAAAATATCAACAACCTACTTATCAATAGAGATGTATTCGAGCCTAACAACTCTTCTTTGGACAACATCCCGGATATAGTAATACTTGATCTCAATGTGATTTGATCTGTCATGAAAAAGTATACTTTTAGAAAGCTTCACTCAACTTTGGATATATCATGGTCGATTCCAACACTTAATCAAACAAACCAACAAACAACTTTTGAAGGTAAATTGCTTCACAACAGTATGAAAAATTAGCTATATACTTAGATTCAGCGGTGCATAATGCAAAAGAGGTCTACAAAATACTCATCCATGATATATAAGATAAGAAAACATCCAAAAGTGATCCTACTGTCTTCAGAACATCTAGTCCAATCAGAATATACAAATCCATGAAACAAATAGTTCAACGAGCCAATAAGTAGAGTTTCATAGCTTGTTCAAGTTTGTTATCATGGAGGTGTCCATGGACTCATAGTCCATCATGAAAAATTTCAGAAGGATCTCAACAAATATTTCAGTAGTCTTATTCCACACTTTGAGTCCCAAGTAGTAATGCATTAGACCAATATCCTTCAATCAACTCCCTCTTGGAATGGACAAAGAGGTCCTCAACCCCAATTAGAAATAGGTCATCACAATCACGTGCCCATATTCAACAACAGATCAATATCATTCTAAATATCCATTAGTTTGTGAGTACCATACATGAAGTGCTTAACTTCATTTTCTTCTCCCTCTTACTGAGGTAATCCTTCACTTGGTACTTCTAGCCATCTTCATCTTGGAATTCATAATTGAATTCTTTTTGACATAGATTAAATTTTATCCCTCTGAGTCCATAACTAAACATGAGTCTTCTTGTCACTATATTTTCCTTTTTCTTCCATTATTTCCATCCACTGCTACAACCGTGGAAACATTCATCATGTACCAACAATCCTCATCGAAGGGAATGGAAGAACAATCACAACCAAGCAAGATTTAGATAGACAAGAAAGTAATAGAAACAACAACAATAGTAATAAACAAGAAAAAGAGATATAAAATACTTTTCTTTTGAGAGGATATCAACTCCCACTTGATATTTAGTCCTCTTTCATCCATCAACTACTATTAAGTTCATATACATCATGATCATGATGTTATTTATTCCTTGCAAATGTTAGGGTTTCTTCTTTTTAGTAGAAACATTCAGACTATACATACTAGGGTTTTTCTTATTCAAACCCTTTTGTATACTAGGGTTTATAAATCATAAACTCTGTAATTTAAATACTAAATCTCTAGAATGCTGAAACTCATCATTATCAAAGAATTATGCAACAGAAGTGGGTTTTCATGTGCACAAATTAAATCCAAGCACTCAGATCATCAATAAATGCAAGGAGTTAACACATATGTCATCAACTCGTTTGATAATCAACATGTTATTTTAATTCCATTGATTTGTTATGATAAGACAATACAAGATATACAAGTGACTTGATATTTAACCTCGAGGGAGGGATTCAGCCTCATGATCTTGACATGTCCAACAAATTCATTCCTTCAATCACGTGACATATTACAATCTTCAATAAATTCATTGAATATTTTTTCTTGGTAACAATTAGATGGATTCAAATTTTACAATACCAAATTTGTACCTTCAACACTTTATATATAGATCCTTAAATTCATCACATCATATGTAGGATATTCTCATGATCTTCTGATATATCATGTAAGAATTCATATTTCTAACAGAGGTCCTTTTAGAATACTTCAAATGACAAATGCATAGTAGAAATTAAACTTATTCTTAGTTTTCACATTGTAGCATGCTATACATAAAAGCATTTAGAGAGAGAAATTTCTAATTTAAATTGGTAAGAGTTTCTATAAATATTAAATTTAAATTGCTTGAAAATCTC
>APFE030680247.1:202800-234539 GCA_000404065.3 Pinus taeda
TGCAAGCACTTTAAATGAACATATCTAGCATGACCTAACAATATACACATCAATACCAACATATAATTTAAGTACATAAGCATGAAAAAAATGCACTATATATATATATATATATATATCAAGTCAAATAACTGCAATCAAATATATAATACAACAAACTTAGTAGTGCCAACTTGGTCTGCAATAGAAGATGATGGATGGAAAACTATTGCCTCAATGTCTTTCAAAATAAGAGGTGGAGGAGGACGTGAATGGTCAATGGTAAAATATGATGGATCATCAACTACTGCCTCAACATAGTCTCACAAACTCTGAGGTGGAGGAGGTGGTGGTTGATTTTCTCTATCAGGAGAAACATAAGGCATATCCTTTAGCTCTGGCATCTCATCATCAGATTATTGAGGAGTTGTACTATCAGAAGGATCACGATCACCACCATCATCATCATGATCACTAGAAGCATCATGATCACAACCCTCATCATCATGATCACCACCCTCATTTGACATATCTGCAACGACATGCCATGCATCCCTCATCACTACCAGTAACTTAATATCTCTGATGATATGACACATAAGAGACATCATCTCACAAAAATAGTCCCTATAGAGATTCACGAACCTAGTATATGCACTGATATCTCGAGCCCTCCCAAGGTGGACTCCCTCCTCAACCAAAACTCTGGCCAATCTGTCGCAATAGTCCATTCGAAATTGTAGACTAGTCCTATGACCCTAGATAACCATGCCCCCTAAGGATGCGCCTCAACCTCTTGGGCCTCGCCCATTTCCCCATATCCTCCATTTGGTGGGGGAGGAGGCATGTCCCATCGAATGTGCCGATGTCTACAAAATATATAGTACACAACAAGAATTATACAATTTCATTAAACAATTTAATAAAACAAGTTAAACAATGCACTAGAATAAATTTATTCTAATTAATTAAAGCAATAAAATGAAAGTATATTAATTTAAAGAAAACACTAATATTACCATTATCATCTAGAGGATCAACCAAGAGGATGTTGGGACACTATTGCTTATCAATCCTTGTGTACATAAACAACAAATATACAAACACATGTTCATTCTCACTAGCTAGTAGCACCAGTGGTCAACGAAAATCTTGGCTGGATAGTCTGGCAGGCCCCTCATTGGCATCATAAACCCCCACAAGCGCATATAGACATTAGTGATCAGCCTAGGAGGGTGGCAGTCAAATGTAGGCCTCATATATGGAAAGCTCTCAAAAATTAAGAAAAAAAGCTCTGAAGTAAAAGGGAAGGTCTCCCTGCCATGTCTCAATGCATGACATCTATCTAAATCCATACAAAACTACCTCAAAAGAATGGAAAACAATCTAATACAGTGTGGCACCAAAATCAAAGAATCGAGATAATACAAAAGAGAGAAACTAATGTGTTTCCAATCACTACTAGAAGCTGTAATGGTGGTGACTAATAATGATAGAAACCTAACCTCCTATGCAACATAAGAAGAAATATGCAGTTTCCCACCACACACATGAAAATCTATAGGACGTACTGCATGAGGCCCAATATATCTTTGAGTGTAGGCAAGTTGATTCTCAGAGGCAACCCCATGAGGGACATCAGGGAACTGGGTAAAATCCTCCCCTCTCCTAGATATGCTATTGATATGTTATATGTCCTCCTCGAAGGGCTTATACCACACCCTAGGACCGAGACAAAAACCCTGCTACTACACACTCCATCTGCGGATTAGATGTGCTAATAAGACAAAGCGCACCTTCAGGGATGTAGCCTCCTCATAGTACTTGATGATGCCAACATTCCTTAAGAGAACTCGGGTCGCTGCAGTAATAGGGAGAGGGTATAAATCCCTCTCCCTCTCTCTAGAATCCCATGTCTGGACCATATTGTATGGGTCTGCCATTTGCTCCTGCTCCTACTATCTCTCCCTTTGATAACATCTTTGATACATGATTGAAATATAAAATACATCAGCCTCATAAATAAAATATTTTTTTTATTAAATGAAAAATGTATTTATAAATATGGAAACATAAATTTCATTTAAAAAAAAAACATCAGTGCGCCCAAAACACCATAGTCAAGCACTTGCTTCGGTGCACTATCAAACACAACTGCAATGGCATTGGTGCACACATGCATATGATGCACTGTTTTTGGTTCACAAATTTAAATTTTCATCGCGGTGCATCACAATAATGCATCAGTGCGCATGTATAACCTTTTCACACTCGTATGAAACATTAAGGTTATCAAATGCACCGAGCTATAGCTATATATTTTAAATATTATTTTTGCGTTGTGTTTGGTAAATATAAACACACTACGTGTAACATACTGATGTACAATTTATAGTTTTCTTGATGCATTTTCATTTTTGAAACACACTGCAACAACAGTGGTGTGTTATGTTCACGCACTGAACTGCAGTGCACCCTGTAAATTTATAGGGTGCACCACTATCGATGCGAGCTGAACATATTGACCACACCACACAGGCAATTTTTTTTTTTCAAAAAGAACAAAATTTTTAAGCTAATTTGTAATTCTAATAAGATAAAATATTAATTAGATAGAGACATGGACATTACCTGGACATTTTCTTGTGAGGGAGGCTTTATTGACACATAATGGAGATTTGTTTTTTATAGTAGTTTGAAAAAATTGGAAGGTCAGGCAGTAAGAATGGTATGGAAGCATGGTGAGCAAGAGAAGCACCAACATCAAGGTGCTTTCATGAGGAAAGAGAGGCACCAATGCTTCAAAGCTCTCCAACACTATAGATGGTAAAAATGAAATTTACGACTTGGAGGTTTTATTTTATTTAACCCTCCTTTGGTGCATTACTATAACCATACCAATACGAAATATATCCAAGAGAACCATGTTTCTTTTTAAATTAAAAAAATATATAGTGGTGTTTTTGTTAAGATTCTCCAGGGTGTTCTAATACAATTATCACACTAGTGCTTTGTTTGACTATAACATCACTCTTTTTTGGGCTATTTTTGTAGGGGCTTCCGCAAAACACATCTACTAGGTCTTTTCCTTATAGTGTTTGGCATCTACTACCTTAGCCACTAATGATCCCCTTGAGAAAATGCAACTATTGGTATTATTGTTGAAACTATTACTATATATGCATATGCATTGGAAATGGCATACAAAATAGACTGAAGAACATGGAAGCCGAAGAAAGGGCATGATTTGCCTTTGTATCCCAAAATTCACTCTCTGTTTCAAACAAATATCTAAAGTAAACCACTAACTGGTTCAAGCAAAGCTTTGGATTATGGAAAGGAACACTAGTATGTACACCAACTTCCTTGAACCAAAAAAATTATATTTAATGATAGAAGAAAAAAAAATAGAAGATATGTAATGAAATTACTGTAAAATAAATTGAGGTTTTTCTTAATTTATGAGAAAATATCATGGGTTTCCATCAATTCTTATCTCAAAATATTTTTTTGGTTTCCTCTATTTTTTCTTAAGAATATTCTTTCAGTTTCCTCTGTGCTTGCTTCAAAATATTTGTTTGTTTGGTTTCCCCTATACTAAATTCAACCTCAAAATCTTCTTTTGGTTTCTTCTATGCTTTATTAAAAATATTATTTCGGTTTCCTCTGTGCTTGCATCTTTGTTCAGTTTCATTTGTAATTGCCTCAAACTCTTCATTCGATTTCCTCCATACAACCATAGCTAATCCTATCTCTTTATTTTCTTTAGTGGTATTTGTTTAGTTTCCTCTTTACAACCATAGCCTTCAATTAAGATCACTCCTAATTTTGTACTCATTAATCAAATTGATAAAATTTCATAGATAATCAACTATCAGTTACTCAATTTTCTTTTATAGATGTGGAATAAATTTTATCGATTCAAGGTTAGGAGGAGGAACATACATATAGCCACATTGAAATTGAGTCTACAACTATTTTTCCGTCCATGAAATTCAAAATATTTTCATGTTTATAATACAGGTATTAATTATCAAACACTAAATGTTAGTGAAGTAATGCTAGCATTTCTTGGAAAAGATGTAAATTAATATATGCTTTTATATTAAGATATTAGCTCACGACTTGGAGTTGTTACCTTAGGAAGAGGTCAAATAAGATGGTGATTGTAAAACTTTGGTTAAAAATGAAATGCAAATAAAATATAAATGAAAAACATAATAAAAAAATATGAGTTTATTTCAAATTTGGCCTAAAACAATGAAAGGATCATCCGTTTTTGTGCAAGGTTAATATCAAAAGGGCCAACTAATTACTATAGTCCATGAAGCCATAATGCAGGGGCTAATAAGTTGGTCAATATTATTTCATTCTTTTAAAAATTCCTCTTAAAACTAATCTTTTACTTATTTATCTCATTTAATTTAAGTTTTTGAAGAATAAAATAATCCATTATAATATAAAAATTAAATTCTAAATAAAAATTTTAAATTACAATTTATAGTTAGGTTAATATGTTTATTTTTGAAATAGGGGTTTTTCAAAATTCAAATTTAATTATTAATAATTATTTGGTAAAATGGTAGCCCATGATACATCTCACATTGGCCAAATTAAAAAAAAAAAAAAAAAACATAAAATTAACTAAATTATAACTTTATTTTAAATTATTATTATTAATAATTATAAAAATAATCAATATATGAGTTAAACAAATTACGTTTTGAAAAACATGTAACAATATTTCTTTTACTATGGAGATTCACCCCCACTTTACCATGGATATTCTTAACTTGTAATTAGTTTTTGTTACAATACCATGACTTATCAATACAATATGCCCAATATAACACACAATGGTATGTCATTTCTTTTAATTAATTAATTTACGATAAATTAATTAAAAGAGCATAATCAACTTGGAGATAAATCTTAACCCTCGATTTGTGAATACTACTATGAATATTCATTGAGGTTAAATCTCTACCATCCACCTAATGATCATTGATAATTAAATTAAAATTGTGGAAGAGCTATTAAGATTTAGACATGTGTCTAAATTGGAATAGGTCTTTTGCAATTTTAATTTAATTATTAAAAACTATTAGGTGGATGGTAGAGATTTAACTTCCATGGACTATTACAAATTAAAGATTGGGATTTATCTCCAAGGTAGTTATGGCCCTTTTCCCCTTTTAATTAAATTGAATAATTAAAACCAGTGTAATATGCAACATTGTTGCTTAGTACCCGTGTCTTATGCAAAAAGTGTATATATTATAATTATATAATTTTGAATTAATATAATATTACAAATCAATATAAAAATTTAAGGCTTCTTCATAATGTTTTGTAAGATCAAAAGTCTTATCTACAATAAGGGTTTATTATTATATCAAACTTTATTTTGGATTTAAGTTTATACATATCAAATTTTATTTTAAATCTAAGAAAACCTAATCACTCATATAATAGACTGACAATAGACACGAGGAAAACTCAAAGATTTTTGACCAAAATAAAAAATAACATAACGATTGTATAAAAATGTTATACAAAAAAATATATTGAAATGAATTATGGTTTTGGGCAAGTGGTATTGATAAGCCATGGTATTGTAAGAAAACATATTTACAAGTTATTAATATTCACGGTAAAATGGTGGTAAATATCCATGGTTAAGAATCTTGTTATCTTGTAAGTGTTAATTTTTAATGTGCCATATTCCAATTAGCATGAATATGAGACTCACAACAAAAATACTAGGGCTTCCTCAATATTTATGACAGTTCCGCCCAAACTGGTCAAGGGAATCCTAGGTACAAAACCCTCACCTATGTAACCAGTGTTTATCGCAATCCTGCCAAAAGTGGTAAAGGGATTCCTAGGCCCAAACAAAAATCATACACTACCAGGAT
This sequence comes from Pinus taeda, assembly GCA_000404065.3. Classification (NCBI taxonomy): domain Eukaryota; kingdom Viridiplantae; phylum Streptophyta; class Pinopsida; order Pinales; family Pinaceae; genus Pinus; species Pinus taeda. The sequence goes on from APFE030680247.1 coordinate 208,698, forward strand.
TTATCATAATCCCACCATTATGGTTCAAGGGATCATTAGGTCCTAAACAAGCTTGGATGCCTCCTTATTTCTTAACTAATACCTTGAGTAATTTTCTTATCTCCACCCTCAAGCTTTCCCACAATCCCACCATTAGTGATCAAGGGATTCCTAACTGGCCCTTGGGAAATTTCCTTGAGACCACCACATCTACTTTCAAAACCATCCAACAATCTAAGTATCAATCACATGAAAGAACCCCATCACCCCATGGATATCTAGAAATGGCAAGGAAAAAATTAAACCATTGTCACACCTAGAAAAACCCATGCCAATGATAGCAAGAGAACCAAATAGACAAATACATGTAATATGCATGCAAAAAATAGCAAGGAAATCATACATGCAACTTGATACCTTTAAGTAATCCCACTATAGTCACTTGATCCAACTCTTCCTTGCTTGCTCCTTTCTTTCATTCACTTTCTTGTCCTTCCTTTGCCTTCCTTTGTTGAATTCTAGAGTTCTCGAAGAATTCTCTAAGTATGCAAGAGTGTGTGTGTGTGTGTGTGTGTGTGTGTGTGAGAGAGAGAGAGAGATCCAGAGCTGAACTGACAAAAGTTGTGAACTGATCCTCATAAGCCTTTTTATTATTGAGACATATTTTTTCCTTCAATTGCCTCATCACATGCAACCTGTGACCTTTCACCTTCCTTTTCTCCTATTTTCCCATTATTTTCATAAATAAAATGTCAATTAATGCTTATTTTCCTTTTCAAAGCCTTTACCAATCCTTAACAATAATAAACCAAATGAACACCCACTAGGATTTTTTTCCCAACATTTAGCTTGGAATATGTGTCCCATAACCTTGGTCTTATTTTTCCTTTATTAACTTGATTACATGAAATTTTAACCCGAGGCTATTATAGACTGCTCCCCATTAGGGTAACACTATCCTAGGTGTTCAATGACACCTTTGACCAACAAGACCTCTAAAAACGAAAACATAATTTCCATCAATCTTATAACTTAGCTCAATGCAGTATTTACAATGATCAACCTAATAAAGAGAAAAACCAACATAACATCATGAAAACATAACAAATGACAACCATATCATTTATTCGAGCTTTATAACATAGCTCGTTACAATATTTACAATAATAACCATACATACATATGTACATGTACCAAAACTACTTTGCCTCAACTAGAGAATAATGAAGGATACATATCCTGCATCTAATCAGCCATCTCCCATGTAGCTTCATCGGGCCCAAATATATTCCACTGCACTTTAACTTGCTCAATTGCTCGATTCCAGAGCATGAGTTATTTCCATTGCAAAATGCATTGAGGTTTGAGCTGGAATTCTCCTTCTGCATCCACCTGCAATACAAACCAATCAGTAACATGATCAACATCTTTCACAATATTTTAAGCAATGAAACATGGAAAACATAATGGAATTTCATTGTCAGAAGAAGTTCAAGTTTGTAGGCCACTGGTCCAATCCTCTTAAGGATCTTGAAAGGCATAAAATACTGAGGTGCCAACTTTGCACATGATCCAATCCTTAAGAATCTCTTCTTGGGCTTGATGCACAAGTACACGTGTTCCCCAACCCAAGATTCCTTAAATTCTCTGTGCTGATATGCTTAACTCTTATGTCTATCTAGTGCTTCCTTTAGATTCTTCTTGATAGTCTGCATTTCATGTTCCATTTTTTCCAACATGTTTAGTCCTATCAACACCTTGTTTAGTGGATCACTCGAGTTGATGGGAGTATTACAACTCCACCCATAAAGTGCCTCAAATAGACTCATCCTTAATGACTCCCGATAACCATTATTTTAAGAAAACTCAACCAATGAAAGATACTCCTCCCGCCTCCTCTACTGGTTCATAACATACATTCTCAACATGTCCTCTAAAATCCTGTTGACCCTATATGTATGTCCATTTGTCTGTGGGTGACAAGTTGTACTTAAGGCCAACTCTATACCCAAACCTACAAATAACTCCTTCCAAAAATTGGAAGTGAACCTGGCATCTTTGTCTAACACAATCTTCTTCAGAACACCATGCAACCTCACTATCTCCCTGATGAAGACCCATGCTACCTCACTAGCTGAATAAGTAGATTTAACTGGAATAAAATGAGCTACCTTAGTCAACCTGTCAACCACAACCATGATGGAATCATGTTGTCTAGATGTCCTTAACAAACCTGTAATGAAGTCCACAGAAATGAACTCCCATTTCCACTCTAGAATCAAAATCAGTTGTAGTAGACAACCTAGATGCTTACACTCTGCCTATACATGTTGACAATCCATGCACCTTGTGACGAACTTAGCTACCTCTTTCTTCAAATTATGACAGTATTAGAACTTCTTAATCGTTGTTAATGTCTTATGATATCCTCAGTGACCTAAATAAAACTTAACTTTAAATTCCATCAAGATACGATTATTGAGATCACTGTTATCCGACACATAGATTCTGTCCCTAAATTTGACCAAACCATTTCTCATGAGATGATAATCCACGTCATGATTACTTGTACCCTGCTGATGTAACTTGTGCCTAAGCTTCCTATACCTGTCATCCTGTTGTCACGCCTGTAAGATCCGATCTTGTAAATATGTCCCATAAGAACTCATAGATGCTATATGATTTACCTGTACTCTTCTGCTAAGAGCATCTGCAACCCTGTTCTCCTTTCCTTTAATTTACATGATCTCGAAGTCAAACTCACTAAGCATGTCCAACTATCTAGCTTGCCTGTCATTCATATTAGACTGGTCAACCAAATATCTCAGCCCACTATGATCACTCATCAAAAGAAACCTCCTACCACGAAGATAGTGCCTCCACATCTTCAATGCATGAATGATCGCTGCCAACTCGAGATCACATATCACATAATTATGCTCGTTCTCGTTCATTTTCCTTGATTCCTTGCATACCAGTTGTCCCTCCTGCATCAAAACTCCACCAATTCTTCTCTTGTATGCATTTGTACACACCATAAATTCTTTATCTATATCTATCAGTAGGTGGACTTGGTGTGGTCCCTGTCAAAGGATTTCTATAGAAGTGAATGCGAAGGGGGTTCTAGTAGTGCATACCATTCTTATTAGTTGGGTGGAGAAATCTTCTCTCCTCTATGGTTTCTATAGCAACCTAGTTGTTTTAAAAACACATGTGTTTTCATCTAACTTATGTTTTTATGTTTTGTTTCCTTCCAGAAGAAAAAATTGTTTATAGTGAGTATTGTGTTATGATCCTATTAAATGATAAGGGTTTGATATGAATTTTTTTTTTGATAGAATATCTAATTCTACAATGAGCTAGATTAGTCTTTAGGACCATCAAGATAATTACCTGCGGTCCGGAGACAATTCTGAGCTCTAAATAATAAGACTAGAGGAAGCAAGCCAAGTCTTGGATGAGGCCCAACCTCTTCCATCATACTTAACAAGTAAATAAATTTGCAAACATATCTTTGGAAAAAACATACCAAATATATATAAATGGGTTGTTACTAATATGTATAAGCTTCCTAGAAATAAAGTGAAACATAGAATTGTTGTAACCCTTTTAAGGGAGGATTTGTTAACTTCAAGAAATTGTTAGGGTTTGGAGAGTATGTTGGAAATATCTAATATTTGTCTAAAGCTAAGATATTCGGCCAGAAAGGACCCGGTCGGGAAAGAAGCAGCCGCTGGGGATGCCATGAATAAAATATATGCACATCTTAAAGGAGGACAAGAACGATAGAAGCGTTCGAGTGCCCGACAATTGCATACCACAACTTATTCTCTTAACTCAAAAAATCGCCCTCAAATCCTATGGCAAGACCATTGAATGGCTATTTAGAAAATATTGGTTATTTGTAATAATACCACAAGAGGCGGTTCCACCGACTAACAACAACATATGGGAGCTTCAATGACACATATCTCAGTCCAGATAATGAGAGTAACTGGATTTTCCCCATAGACTAGTCCATTCCTAGTTATGATCACCAATCTCAGTCCAGATAATGAGAGTAATTGGATTTTCCCCATAGACTAGTCCATTCCTAGTTATGATCACCAATATAATTGTTTAGGAATTTACAAACAAGACAATTTTATGGAGCCTCTTTTCAATGCAAATCCAAATTCAGTCCACTTTCCCCCATATGAACTCTATCTTCCATTTTTCTCAATTGGAGTCTCCACAAACGAGTTGCAACACACACCCTATCCTCCACTATAAACCGTTATACAACCAAATTCAATGAACTTCCAGTCATGGAGCCCTCATGAGGTTGGAGTAGGAACGGAAGCAAATGATTTATTAGTGATGGAGGGGAGTAGGTTTGAAGCACTGGTACAAATGGGCAGTGTGAAGAATAATCCATGTATATAAGACCACGCATACACGGAAAGTAGTGCTTTTGCTGCGGAAAGTAGTAGTGCTTTGTTTCGGTAGAGAACATGTATGTAACCCCATTAGCACATATTGTCTTGAATGCCAATTACCATATGAGGGGATCAACACGGGTGCTACAAAGCTTGCAAAGTATGGTACCATCTACACCAACGACAACATGAGGGGAGTTAGATTGAACCTACCATATGTGCAATAGCTCTGATATGGGTCGATGACTAATTAGTTCTTGTGATCCACTCTCTTTCTAATATTAGTTAATAAGTTATAAATATCATTAGATAATAAGTTTTGAATATCATTAGATAATAAGTTTATTAGTACAACCTAAACGGTCTTAGCATTATCAAACATTCTTTTTATTTGAGATTTAGGTTTTAAAATCCTTTTATGCACTAATATAATAACTTGTTCTCCAAAATAATAATTAAGACACTCAAAATATATTACAAAAATTTTTAATATCTATCTATAAAAAATATTAAAAATTTAATAATTTTTTTTTAAAATTATATATTTAAATCCATACTATCCACCCTATATAACATCTTAGTGCATATGGTAATATTCTATATCTGTGGTCACTTTCCTTGCACTTACTATTTTTCTTTTAAGTAGTTTTAGTCAAAAACTTATTTTGCTAAGTTTTTCAATATCTTCTTTTACTTGGTATAAAGTAAATGTATATCTAAAAACTACTACAAAGGTATTCTTACTCTTCTCACATTGAGATGAATAATTCTTAAGACTATATTCTAACTAGGGATACATGTTTTTAAGAAGCATGCGAAGGACAAAATAACATCCGAAATGGAAAAAGGTTACATAGGAAGAGGTAAAATTCCTACTGGTAATAAGATGTGGGATTTAGTTGAGAGGACAAAAGGAAGAAATGATTTAAAGAAGAAGTGGGTGAGCAGGAAAGTATATTGAATGTTAGTGGAAGTCTAAAGTATATTGAGTTTTAGTGGAAGTCTAAATGGTTGTAAGTTTTTATTTAATAGTAAAATTATAAATCTATTTATTTGGTTGTAAGGTTTGTATTTAATAGTAAAGTTACAAATCTATTTAACTTGTTGGTTTTTCTTAGTAGGATTTTCAGTAAATATATTTTATTTCGGTCTATGTAAAGTATATATATATTATAATATATTTTAGTACTATTCAAAATTCATCATTTCAATTAGATATGATACATATTCTATTGCATTTTCACTATTTTATATTTATGTTTGATAAAAATTTGTTCAACTAATTTATTAACAATTAGCTATAATTTTGTTAAATTTATGATTTTTTTTTTAATCTGTGCATTGTGAGATATATACTGAAAGTGTTTTATGTGTATTATGTATTAATGCCTATTAACATTTACAATTATTTATTTAATTTATTTATAGTATTACTAATTAATATCTAACATTATTTAATTATTAATAAATTTAAAAATATCCATTATAAAATATTATATTTTTGACATTTTACACGATCTAATTCTAAAAATAACACAAATAATATTAGCAACTAAAAAATCTCCATTTTCAAATTTAAAGCAATTTTAGTACAACAACACACACTACCTATTATATATTTTAATATTCTATTCAATACTAGTTAAATGATTATTGATAACAATAATTTATAAATGGTGGTGTGAGTGGTTATAATATGGTCTTTATTCGAATTCTTTGATGTTTTGGACCTATTTCCATGAAGTTTTTTTTGGTAACTTTGTTCAAAATATTATAATGATTGGTTGGAATAACAATTGTGAACGGTGTAATTTACACAATTTTAATACCTTATTAAAAAATACAAAAAATTATATCATTATATTCCAAATTTAATTTATTAAAAAAGAAAATTTGTTAGTAAATTATAACTTTAGAAACAAAAATTTGAAAATTTGTATTACCATATTCCAATTTTAAAAACAAAAAATAAAATAAAATAATAAGACATTTTTAGGGTATAATTCCATAAAATTGTGATCAGCTATGGTCCAATGTACATTGTCTCAATATAACAATCAACCATGGTCAACTATGCTTATTTTAGGGTTTATAATATTAATCCCTTGGGTTTAATATTATTCCCTTGGGTTTATTATTCTCTTCGTTTTATTAATCTAAGGGTTCATATTCTTAGGGTTTAATATTATTCCCTTGGTTTATAATATCAATCCATGGTCATCCATGGTCCAACGTTGCATTGTGACAAAGATTATCTCAATATGAAAATTGACCTTTGTCAACCATGGCCCAACATCACATTGTGACTTAGCTTGTGTCAATATTAAAATTAACCATTGTCAAGCATGGTCAACCATGTTTGTTTTAGGGTTTATAATATTTATCTTAGGGTATATATACCTTGGCTTTACAATATTAATCTGTTGAGTTTAATATTATCCCCTTGGGTTTTTAGTATTAATCCCTTGGACTTATTAGTTCCTTGGGTTTATAATATAAATCTGTTGGATTTATCAATCTAGGTATCCATATTCCTACGGTATAATATTATTGATAGGGTTTATAATATTAATCCCTTGGGTTTTAATGTTATTTTTTTCCATTTAGTATAAGTTGGTTGGGTTTATAATGCCTTGAGTTTCTAAATATTATTTTGTCCCCTTTGGTTAATATATCAATATTTATTATATCAATAATATTATGATATTAATATATTATCAATCCCTTTGGTTGATAATTATCAATTATTATTAGCATATTATTATAATATAATAATAATTATTATAGATTTCCGCATAATAATAATAATAACATAATACTAATACTAATACTACTACCTACTAATAATAATAATTGTCTGCTTAGGGTATCTCAATCGACAATGGATTGTGGAAACGAAGTCACGCCAAATTGGAAGTCTTGGGTTCAAAATATTGTGCTATTCCCCCCCGATCGAGGGTGAGAAGTTGGAACATAATGAAGATGTAGTCCTACCAAGATTACAAATAATAATAATAATAATAATAATAATAATTATATTATTATTATATTTACATATTTATTAATATCAATAATAATATTAATTTTAAATCCACACCCATTGATGCTTATTGACATATATTAACCACATTTAATAATGTTGTTGTGCATGTGATGCCTATTAATGTATATAAACCACATTTATTAATGTGGTTGTGCTACTTCCATAAAATTATGGATTAACAATGCTTAGTAAAACATTTTACAAAAATCCCACATCAAAATCGATAACAACAGTAAAGAGTTACCAACCTTAGCAGTCAGCCTCAACTGACCATGTCAATGAAACATTGTTCTATAAGTACTTAGAAACCTAACCTCCATGCAATTTTTTTGAGCAGGAATCGTTTGCTCCATGTGAGGATTTTGAGCTCATGACTGATACCTAATGAGTCCAAGAACTAGCGTGCAAAAACCAAGCGAGAAAAAAGTATAGATTATCAACGAAATGAAATATGAAGTTGGTGGAGAAAAATTAGCTCCTTGTCCTTCATCTTCTGCCAATAAAACATTTTAGAATAGAGTTTGATTACCTGGAAAATTTTTATCACACCTCTTTCAACTAATGAAGCAACCAGGTTTCAAATGCAATGGACTCACTTTTGAATAGCTAATCCAACAGTTAGACTCATACCATGATCAAAATCCCCATAACGTTCCCTCCAATAATGACCTACTCATTGATACCCCCTAGTAGGAAATGATTATCATGAAGACATTGTTGTGAGAGAAGCAGTAGCTTAGGGGGGATAGGGGAGCGAGAGAAGAACCAAAAGACAAGAATTGACTAACGTAGGATAGGTGTGATAAAATAATTTGAGTGCCCAACATCTACATATGGAAGCTTATCCTCTAAACCAAAAACTCACCCTCAAATCCTATGGCGAGACCATTGAAGGCTATTCAAAAAATATTGGTTATCTGTGATATAGCCCCAACTACTGAGCGTATGTCGATTGCAGGAAATTCATTTGATTAGGTCAATTAATTCAACTCTTCCTTTCATAGATACAAGCTTCGATGATGCCTATCTCAGTTCAGATAATGAGAGCTCGATTTTCCCCATAGACATCCATTCCTAGTCATGATCATTAGTATAAATTTGTGGAAAATTATTAGCAAGACAATTTTATGCAGCTTATTTTCAATGCAAAAACTATTGGAAAGGAAGAGACGGAAAACATAAAACTCACACAAAAATGTAACTTTTGCTCAATTAATATACTAATCGCAAACTTGATTCTCACATACACATCTACCTGAGTTGTTGCTCTTGACTTTCACACATTATAATGACCCTACCACGGGTATAAAATCACCACACTTATTAAATATGGAATCATGCAAACTCCAACTAGACTTGACTTCTCTCTAGCTAACTACTCCATGCAAACTCAAACTTGACTTCTAATATTGGGCTCGACTTAACTCAACTCATATCTTCATGCATTGCATGCATACATGAGTAGTTACTAATTCTAACGCTCGTCCTTAATTACAACCATATGACTCATTATAACTCAAACATGACTCAACTATGCATGCTAGGCTCACAATAAAATTTGACTTAATCATAACTTGAACATGAATGCTGGTATAAGTCTCAGTTAGGCTTATAATGAATCATTTTCACTAAATTAAGGATTGATAAGTGACGTGTGAAAAATAAATAGGAATGACACATAACTATTATATAGCTCTTAGTAGGGAAGATTTAAACTTATACCATTAACATGTTGTAAAAATGTAGGATTCCTTATGGGTAGCAAGGTCTGGTGGCATTTTGCAGCTATCATGTTTTCAAGAAGAAATCCTTGGGCCTCTTAGAGGAAAAATGACTCATAAGAATCTATCTTTCGACAATTGGAAATATAGTGCGGGTGACAAAAATGAAAAGGAAGTTTCTCCTAAATAAATGACACTTGAGCCTAGAAGCACAAAACATGATCTTTTGGTTCTCTTTTTATTAAACGATAAAAAACAAAAACAAATAAATTACAACAAAGGAACCAAGCAATTGAGGATTTTCATGAAATTGTTAGGTACGCTTTCTAATTAAGAATTAGTCACATGGAGACAAATGGTAATAAGCATTTATAATAGTTGTGAAGGAAAATATAGCCTTAGAAATAATGAAGTAACATCATTGAGGCTGTTGAGTTGAAAGTAGCATAATAAGATGCCAAATAAATGTGGAAGCAGTTTGGAAAATAGTGTTTCTAATTCCTAGAAAATATATCAGCTTTACGTCAAATTTAATGAACATAAATGTGCAAGGCTAGAGTCAATCCCAAGAATATGGTAAAAATATTAGAAAAGGAATCTAGGTAGTTCTTGAATTCCTTACACCTCATGGACATAAGGAGCTCACGATGGTATAAGTTACACACTTATAATACAAAATCATGGAACGTGTCTCTAGTTGATCTATATTATAACCACCTCATGATTAAAAGGGCCAATTTTACTAGAGAAATTTGATTAGTTGAAAGACGATTAATTGTAAGATTTGGTGCGAGCTCAATACCATGGACCGGTTAGTGGAATCATCAAAAATAAAATGTGTATATATTAGTATACAACCAAGCCATATGATACAACCATAAATTTTCTTAACTTGGTACACATGACAACGAATATGTAATAATTTCTCTAAGGGATTTGTTATCTTCATGTCACATGAAGGATGAATCATGGGCACGGGTAAATGTGACCAAAAAGAAGTCTGGTAGCCAAGTAAAGTAAAGAGAGAAAATGTGATATGAAATCTTGTGAAAATTAGGTTGTAATAAAGAAAATGTTGGTAGCATATATGCGCAAGCACAACCTATGCATGTTTTCATGTGAAAAGCTATCATGAAAATTGTAGCATGTCTCCAATTAATGATACCCAAATAGGTACCTCAAATAAATTCAATATGACTTTGTCGGAATGAGAATATGCTTACAAAATCATTCTGTCAATATACCCCATTAACAAGATGTTATGGGGCAACTAGCAAGCATGGAGGTGCAAAGGGGGAAGAGCCTGACGCTAATATATCCAAACCGAAGGAGGGGAACGTGTAACTCCAACCATCTTAGCAAATAACTTATAGGGATTATAGTGGATTCCTTAAAACATTGCCCTATGCTTTTCGCATAGATGGCCTTGTGTGTTATTGCCCACAGTCAAACTTTAATCCTGATCGAAACACCTATTTTTTCCATGACTTCAATTAAGAAAATTACTTACAACAATAGTGTGATGACATTCAGTTCATTTGGCTATTCATGATAAGTCTAGCCCACATCTACATACATTATTCAAAGCAAAGACCAAATGGTCTACATGAAGCATCATCGGGTTGAAATCCATTGTATCCAACACTCAATCACCAAATATGGTGACTTTTCATGCAGTTCTAATCTCTTTCAAACCATCGATCCTCCTTGTAATAGATGGTCACAATATCTTTATCATGGCTTCTACTCCATTTTACACACAAAGAATTCCTTAACATTGGAATTGAAGTTCATTATGCTAATTATAAACTATTACATGGAAATATCTGAGTGCCTTGGCAGAGTTGTTTATCATTCAATGGACAACTCCCACACATCATAGGTTTACAAATTATCAACATAAGTTTACATCATAGGAAAACACATTGTGATGGATCACTTCATATCTATGATTTTCTTCATAGATACCTTAACATAATCCCTAATATCTCTCACAAATCTAATTTTCCAAGCTCTTAATCCTTTTCAAATAGTAAAATAGATATTACCCTACCCCTTTTTACAGTTGCACCTTCCAAAACTTGTTTTCGTTGCTTTATTAGAGGATGAGTCAATATTTTGATACCTCTTGATGAAAATGGTTTCTGGGGCCTACCATTTTCAAGTTTTTATTAGTCTCAATCCTAGACCCTGTGGGTTGTGTCCCATAGTTAAACTTTAATCCTTAGCACAACTCTCATTTTCTCCATGACTTTAGATAACCAAGCAACTTACAACATTACTATGCTAACATTCAGTTTATTTAGCTATTCATGATAGGTTTGGCCTACCTCTCAAAACATTTTACAAAGAGAAAGACAAAATAATATGCATGTAATTCCAATCCCTTTTTAACCATCAATCCTCCTCACAATCATGATTAACACAATGGCATTTACAATCAATGTTCACCTAGATCAATGGAACACATTCTCTTCTCCATTGCTTATGCAACACATATGCAACCTAATATACACACTATTTTCTCTACACATCACATGCTTCTACTCCAATTTATGCACACATAATTCCATAATGCAAGAATTGAATTTCATTATCTTAATCACTAAACTAGTAAATGTAAATATCTTAGCGCCTTTGTGGGCATGTTTATCATTCAATGGTTGCCTCCCGCACATCATAGATTTACAATTTATAGAGGAAAATAAATTGTCATGGATCACTTCAAACAAGTTGATGCTCTTGCATTTCTTCTACCATAGCCTTCTTCTGAAGTTTTCTATCCTCCAAATCCATTGGTGTAGATAATAATGATTTCAATAATGTAGATGATATTGAAGTTTCATATGATTGTGAATTGAATTTATCTACAAACCTTGAACCAATTTCATTTGAATAATATGCTTCTCATGATGAGTAGAAATAAGTAATGCAAAAGGAGTATTATTCTCTCATCAAGAATAATACTCCTCCATAACTTGGTTGCCTCTAGTGGAACGAAAGCGTGAGGTTGTTATCATAACTTTTGGCATTTGTACATGATGGAAATGCGCACTAAATTCATCAACACCATTATCTGCAAAAAGGTGTTTCACCATCTGGACGATAGACAGTCTCATTAGCCTCCCATGTAATTTCAATGGTGCGAGGAACCTTTGGTTTTGGAGGCTGCTCTCCAAGCTCTAGAAAATGGTGAAATCAAATGAAAAATTATATTCAGAACTCCAGTATGTCTTTTATTTTTTTCCATGGTGATTTGAGAATCCCATAAACAAATCCCAACATAAGAAAAATGCAATATATACTACTGATATAATTTCAAGAAGTGGCCTTTTTTAGGGACATAAAAGAAATGCATCCTAGGATAGTCATAGAAACCTCAATTTAAAAGGAATCATACTATATAAATAACTTTGTAATGAAGATCCAAGCTATCATGACCACAAAGCCCATGGTTGCACGTTGTTTGTTGTTAATGGTCAAGGATTTTCCTTCTAGGTTGTGAGATCAGACCACATAGCGTAGCAACCCATTCCCCTTCTCGCCCACTGAACCTCCAGGGCTTAAACACTTCCAAATCATCAGCGAAGACCTTAGGATCATGGGTAGAGAAGGGGTCGTAATTTCATAAGAGATCTCCCTTTCAAACTTGAAGCACTCATCGTGGGATTCGAGAAGGAAATTTTCTTTAGTTCTGCCATATTGGAATGGAATCAAGGGTTCGAGTCTCATGACTTCATAGATAGTGGGATAGACCAAAGGCATGTCCTATAGCACCCACATGGTGATCTAGCCCCTGGCGCCAGCGTCATGGACGGATGCATGAACTTCCTCGACTAGGTCCATATGAATCTACTCACCCGCCCAAGCAATGAGGAAGATGATCATAGGGAAAAGAATGGCCATACCTCTCCATGTATTGAAAAAAATGTTAAATATTAGACTATGGAAATCTTCATCGTTGGTACTCCATAGGGTGGGTCCCTGTATAGAGGAGGAGTCAGCCCAGTGACTCGTGGTGAGTGGGGATTGGATCAGGCCACAAAGGAGCCTTGTTGTGTGGGTCACTGGATGGGTGTGGTTAGAGATGGAGCCAAAGGATCTTGATTGGAAAGAAGTGGAGGAAGCTTGAGCGACCTCTTGGCTGTCAAGGAGGCCTCTCGAAAGCGTGCCTGACTCTTGTGATTATGTAGATGGCAAGGGATTCACAATGGGGTTGAAAGTGTCAATCGCATTTTGGTTTTGTAAATTCCTTCCCACTAGGCCTACATTGCATTCCATCCTTCATGTGATGATAATGATCCTACTCTTGACCTATAGCTAATGCTCCCTCCTCATACTACCATCTCCATTTTAAAATGTTTGCAGTAGTACAGAAGGAAGAAATATGGTCGAGAAGAGTGTGATTTTTTTGATGTGGGGAACAAAGATGACAACTAAAGTTTTGTTGAGCAGCGAGTCCTTCTCCAACAAGAAGGGATGAAGCCTCACATTCAGTAATATCTGATGCCATAATTGTAACAATGAAGCCTTGACTGCAAATGGATTATCTGATCTACCATGGAAGGTCGAGATAAAAAAAATGCCAACAAAAATAGTGTCGATATATTCTCATTGAGTCTCTTATCATTTACCATGTCTATGCTAAGAATATTTCCTATTACTCGTTAGTTTTGCAATTGTGGGGTTTTCCAAGTGTGCATAGTAGGAGTTCCATATCTATGGATGAACCTTTGGATTATATGGAATGAACTATAATAGTTTGCACAATCATTATTAACGATTTCCATGGAGTCATAACCTACTCTGATACTAGTGATCTAGATATTGGGTGGGCCCAAGATCCAAAAGTTTAAAAGGAGGAGAAAAAATAGTAAACAAAACTAGAAAGAAACTTTTTAGTAAAACAGACAAGATCAAAAACAATTACGTTGTAGTGGACAATCTGTCCTTTTACAAAATGAGGCTTATTACTTATAGCCTTTTTTTGTTACAATACCATGGGTAAATTCCATTTGTGGATGAATACCATGGGTGGATGTCACTTTCCATTCATACAATTAAGCTTTATTTTTAGTTACAATACCATGTGTAAATTCCATGGGATGAATACCGTGGGTGAATTCCACTTTCCATTCAAATCATTCACCTTTTCCGCCAATAAGATTTCTAGTGCTTTGGCAATGCATCATTTTCCCATATTGTCAACACAAAACATTATGATTCAGTAGGGATTTCTGGTAATCCTAAGGCTTCACTTCAGATCATCCTCGTGCAATTGAAGAATATAAGATCTTCTTCGTTGTAGCCATTCCTTTAACTTTTCCCTGAATTAATAACATGGATTTACCTATTCCTGGTGTGAATGTTGTACTAATTTCCTTATTGAAATTGCACACTATTCTATTATGTTGATCTATCGGTTGTTTTGTTGTTTTCATTCCATTGGCTAATGTTTTTATAGCTCTGGTAGATTCATAGGATTTGCCATTTTTATAGATGATTATTACACTAGATTTATCATTAGTATTTGCAAATCTACATTGATAAAATTATGTGTGGGAAGTGCATGAGATTTTTTTTTAATTTAGCTAGAAAAGGAAAGCATACACATGCCACCTATGAAAACTATACCAATTCTTTCCAACACAAGGATTTTTTTATATCATTTTGATACACAATAAGTCATAATGGTTTTTTTTGTGCTTCTATTTTCCTTTTTTTTTGGAGAGAGTAGCCTCACAAGGGGTTATGATTGCCAAACTTTAGGATTTTTGCCAATTATGGTTATTATTTCGTATTTGGATACATTTTGCATCAAATTCATTATTGTCACATTCGTTGGTTGTATGTCACCAATATTGCATCAAAGGAATTGGGAAAATTAAAAATATAGTATAGATAACAATGTATCTAGATAACGATGATAACAATTAAGTTGTGATTTGGGAATAATATTAGGTGTTTCCTTTCAATTCAATTATCATTATTATAGTAATTATGGTAATATCTTTGTATTTGGATATAGGTTGTGTCAAATTTGTGATTGTCACTTCCCCTAGATACATGTCGTTAATATTACGTTGAAGGCTTTGGGACGATTAAAAATGTAGATAACAATTTATCTAGATAACGATTAGGGCAATTAAACATCTAGCCAGAAATTTGTCATTCTATTGCTTTTCCTACTAATGTAGCGGTTTGTCATTCTAAATTTTTGACACTGCAATTATCCTTTTTTCTTATGCTAAATTGTGCAAGTAAAAGAATAAATGTATTGCATCAGATGACTCACTGCCACTTCTACACCTTCGTTCTCCTAGACATGCTTCATCTTTGACACATTCTTAATTAGGAATAATAAAACGTTTTTCTTAGTTTCAGAAATTTCTCTACTGTATCGCTATATCTGTAAAAGTTCTAAATGAAAAGGAGTTTAAAAATTAACCAAAGAAACACTTTTTCCTAGCACGTAAAGGAGTTGCGTCTATGTACAACTCTTAGAAAATTCTTGTGAGAATAACTTTTACTTTGTGAAAAGTAAAAAGCATTGTTGATTGATATATTGAAAAAGAGATCTTCGATTTCCAATTAAGCCTAAACGGTATCTCAAATTTGTATTAGCTTTGGTTTATTTATGTTCATCATTCGGTGTTTTTGATACGATATTTAGAGATTCCATTCAGGCACAATTTAAAGCCAAAGGTGTGTTCATCTATGCTTCACCATCATATGCAGATTCTTTATTTTGCATAAATTCATAGCTCAATGCAATTGATTTTATGGATACGTAACACCCCCTCCCAGGTCTACCTAAAGTAACCATGTCAACCAGGGTAAACATGAGGAGAGATGCTACTATGATCAGATTCGACCTCCTACGTCAACTTAAGGAAGTGGAATCGACAAAACATCACATACAATCATCCAACATCATCAATAAAACCCTCAGGATACAAGTCAACCACTCAAATAGCATGTCCCTATGGGCCACTGCTATTATGCAGCTCTTAGGCCATAGTCTCTCGCATGTTATGGGCAACGGAGAGACCAGAAACCCAAATTCGCTCTCAAAGGCCTACCTGCCAGCGACTATGGTCCAAAATTGCTATTTCTATGCCAATGACACCGGGATTTAAGCCACGTTTCTAGCCCTGAAACCTGGCCTCTATTGAGAACTTGTTGTAACTTCTAGAATTTATTAAAAACATAACGAAAATTTTGATCAATAAAAAATCACCCTTGGGACTAGGCCTAAGCATCCACAACCAAGATTGACACTCTTCCAAACAATTGGCATCAATGCAACCTACAGGTCTAGGATACAAAACATAGCATAAAAGACCGAAGCAAATTATGAAACATAATCAAAAGGATCACCTCCTTCTCCATTGAACTACTACATCATAAATTAGGTCTTACATCCATCCATTTAAGGGTTACAAGTAAATATAGGAAATAACCATGACATAAACTAGGCATTCACCCATGCTTATAACTAGCATAAAACCATATAAATATCATGGATATGATAGCCATTAAATCCACATATAAATTAGTGAAAAAGTAAGATAACTTAGATTTTATTAATCATGGGCAACTTCAACCATGTTCAGAACTTCCATGTACCATGTGACCATAGACATGGTTGAACCAAATCTCTCTTTCACCCAGTCACCCCCATGCCGTAGTCCAAGCATGAATGTGGGATCACATAGAACGACCAATCCAAGAACAACCAAAGAAATAGAGAGGTTAAACCACCTCCACCCTCATCAAACCATGATCACACAAAAACTAGTGCTTCAATCACAACCTAACCAAACTTGAATTTCCATTCAGAATCCATCACTATCCTTGAGGAATTTTTCGTCTCCTTGTCTCTCAGGCTTTACCGCAATCCAAACCCAGATAGCTAGGCCCTAAACTGAGAATTGTCCCTCAGGATTTATCGTGTATCCTGCCAAAACTGGTCAAGGGATTCCTAGGCCTTTTGGAATGAACCCTAAGACCACCGCTGCCATGGATTCCGAAATCCATCCAGTAATTTCAAAGCTCAAAAACCGCAAAATAACATCCCTACATACCATGGCATTTAGAGAAGGGCTAGGTTAGGCTGAAAACCACTGTCATAACCCAGAAAAACCATGCCACCGACAACAAGAGAACGATATACCAACATGCAAAGCCATGCATGTCCAAACCAGCAAAGAAATCACACATGAAAAATATTACCTACAGGTATTCCTACTGAAGCTACTCGATCCTTCTTTCCTTTCCTTGTTCCTTGCTTTCCTTCCTTTCCTTTGCTTGATTTTCCTTTCCTTGCTCCAAACTAGAGTGCTCCAAGAAAAATCCAAGTGACCAAGAGAGTGAGTGAGAGAGAGAATAATGAGAGAGCTACAAACTTGAACTTGATAAAAGTTTACCAACTGACCCTCAAAAGCCTTTTTATTAATGAGGCCTCTATTTTCTTCATTCCATTCTTTTCCTTCAACTTCCTCTTCACATGCAACCTGTGACCTTTCACTTCCTTTTCCTCCTAATTTCCTCTATTTCCATCAATAAATGTGCCAAAAATGCATTTTTTCCTTTTAATGCCTTTTCCTTAGCCTTTGCCAATTTTCCTTAGCCAAAACACACATCGAATGATGCCCGCTAGGATATATTTTCCCAACATTAAGCTTGGAATAAGTGTCCCTTACGCATGGTTTTATTTTTCTTTTATTAACTTTATTACATGAAATTTTCACTAAGGTCGTAACAGAACCCTCCCCCTTGGGGAACATTGTTTTGAGTGTTAAACCACACCACAACCTCAACAAAACCATTGAAAAACCAACATACGGCCTATGGAGCTTTATAAACTAGCTCATTACAGTGTTTATAATGAAGAACCTACTCAAAAGTAAAACATCGTGACAATAAAATAACCGTGCTCTTATTGGAGCTTTATAACTTAGCTCAAGGAGGTATTTACATCCATATACATACACATACAAATATCAAAACATTGTAAAAACATATGCCAAACATAAACCAACATCAAACAAAAACTTCTTTGCCTCAACCAGAAACCATTGAAGGATATAGGGCCCACGTTTGATCCACCCTCTCCCATGTAGCTTCTTCAGGCCCAAAGTGCATCCACTCCACTTTAACTTGTTCTATGGCTCTCTTCCAAAGCATGAGATGTTTCCACTCCAATATGCACTGAGGCTTCGTCTGGAACTCTCCTTCTTGCTCCACCTACAATATAGACCAATTAATAACATGATCAACATCCTTTATGTACTTCTTAAGAAATGAAATATGGAAAAAATCATGGAATTTCACCGTTGGAGGTAGTGCAAGTTTGATATGCCACTGGTCCAATCCTCTCAAGGATCTCAAAAGGCCCGCAATACCGTGGTGCCAAATTGGCACATGAACTAATCCTCAAAGAGATTTTCTTGGGATTGATGCACAAATACAATGATCCCCAATGTGAAACTCCTTGAACACCCTATGTTGATCCGCATAACTCTTGTGTCCATCCTGTGCTGCCTTTAGATTCTTCTTTATAACCTCCATTTCCTACTCATGTCCATCAACATGTATGGTCCAATAAGTACCATATTCACTGGATCACTCCAGCTGAGTGAGTGTTACAACTCCATCCATACAATGCCTTGAAAGGAACCATCCTCAATGACTCCTAATAACCATTATCGTATGCAAAATTCACCAATGGAAGATACTCTTCCCATATT
The DNA here is from genome assembly GCA_000404065.3 of Pinus taeda. Lineage (NCBI taxonomy): Eukaryota > Viridiplantae > Streptophyta > Pinopsida > Pinales > Pinaceae > Pinus > Pinus taeda. Next base: position 227,611 of record APFE030680247.1, read on the forward strand.
GTTATAGACATATTTGGGCACTCTAACCCCAATCATATATGTCCATAAACCAAGGGCTCTTTAGCCCCTAAAAGTGTTGTTTCATACCCTAAAGGATCATGGTCAACTGATTAAATCATTTCCCAGAAGTTCCACCTGAAAAACCACTCAGAACTGGCCAAAACTGGACCATACTGACTGCTCCATGGTCAAGGTGCAATGCATACTGGTTGCTACACTAGCCAGGTGTGATGAATACTAAAAGAGCCTTCTATGGGGTGCGAAGAATGAGAATAGACAAATGGCAGAGACAGTTTGCTAAGTGGATGCCCAGGGAATCTTCTAGAAACTTCTCATATGACACTTGCCTCTCTGAATTTTCCCAGGGATGAGTAAGAGATCAAATAAATCTCCAAGTGGAACTAAGAACTATCAATGGAATGACACTAATTAGAAACCTAGAGCTGACTCACACCCTTGCAAGATGCCTATAAATGGATCCCTCTGGAGGCTGGAATTTTTTATTTTGTAAGAAAGTGTTATTGGTTTATCTTTGAGAAGAGACATTGTATTGTTGGGTGATCTTCCTTTTCATGAGGTGAAGAGGGCTTTGATGCTCGGAGGTTGATGCTAGATTAGACAGCTGGGTTGTAATCCTATCTTCTACTATTAATAAAGTTATTTGAGATTTCCTCCATATAATCATGTATTTGTGAATATTGTTATTTGTGAATGCAATTGTATGGTCAATGTATTTATGATTCTGCATTGTTTATGGTATTATAGATCGAGTTGTTTTGATGGTGTTTTGTTGCTTTGCCTCTACAAGTATTCTCTAAAGCAGGACAAGTAGGAGAGTAGTGGCAAGCTCTATTAAGGGAGAGAGGAAACAAGCAAGGAGCTAAGCGAAAGATTCAGGTTGGTACTCTTTACTTCTCTCTTATTTATCATACATAAATGAAATCACAATTTGCTTTGATTGTTTGTTTCTAAGATAGCTACCTGTCTTAGTGGGACTAGCAGATCGAAAAGACACTAGGTTTCCTAGAAACAAAATGGCGACTCCACTGGGGATCGATTAGTTAGTTAGTTTGTTATTGTTGTTTGCTTTATAAAATATAGATGGAGCCTAAAGTTAGCCAGTTGGCCTTCAAACTGCTCTTGCTATGCAAGTGCAAAGTAGATGAATGCTACTTCAATAAATCTCCAGGGTTGTTTATGAACTGAAAATCTGACTCGCAAACATCCTAAGTGCCCTTTTGGTAGCTCAATAGCTCCTAAGATCATACCCCTGTACATTGTTTTACTGTCTATCATAGCTTAGCTAAAAGATGAGAACTTAGCTGCAAATTTTGAGCAAAAAACCAACTCAATTTCGCTCCCTGGCCCATCGCACTGTCTGTAACTGGCAGCCTATATGCATCTCACCTCTCGTGTCTTGTAGGTGAGATGCATCCCTATTTCCCTTAAGGACAGGTGTGATGAATAAGTGATACTTTTTCTCTCTTTGCAACTTGGTTTTTTCCTCCTTTTTTTCATCTCTATTCAGTAGTTTTGCTGCATATGATTAGTATCTCATTATTGAAGCCTTCTTCCTTTACACTATTCAGCCTCCATTGATTAGGATTTGTAAATGTTTTTTAATGTATTTTTCATCATTTATAGTCCTTCTTTGTCAAAAGTAGCTTAATCAAACTGTCATTTTTTTATTCAAAAGTGTCGTAAATGTCATTTTGGGCCAAGAAGAAGAGTGTCATAAAGTCTTCCTCCTCTAGATAGTTGATTATACTTTTGTCATTTTATTTGATTTGAAGTGTCAATATTTGAAGTGTCGAAAGAAGTTTTCCATTCGAAATCGAAAGTGTCGTTTTAGTCTTCCTTTCATTTTGAAAAGAAATTGTTGAAATGCCGCTTTGAAGAAAATAGTTCAGATCTATACTTATTTTTCCCTTTTGGCATTCTCACATTAAGGAAACAGAAAAACAAATACATGCATGTGCATTTGCATTTAGACTATGTGCAAAAGATGATTTAGGAGTAGAGCATTTAGTGTGTGCTCTTTTCTCTCTGTTGAAAGAATCGCTATCTTCTTTCCTTAGTATCTAGGATTTTCATTGCTAAAAGAAATTAAACGACTGTTTATCATTTTAGATTGCATATTTAGGAATTTTACATCTACATCACGTGGTGAACCTTGAAAGACAAACTTCTAAACAAGATCAACTCTAAAATAAATCTCAATGAACATGAAAACTCTTTGGAACCTAACACGACACATATCTAGAAGTCTAGGCTAGAGACGTGTTCCGACGTCATAAAACTTGGTAACTATCATTTTCATTGAAGGTTGGATGATTCCTCCTCTTTGATACGACAAGTGCTAGTATGGACTTGTGCTCCCCGTATCGTTGAGTACATATTGGGAGACCACAATAGGCTGTTATCCTTTATCATAGGAAGTCGTGTCTACCGCCCTATCGATTGCAATGCACTGAACATAGCATTTGGGAAGATTGACTGTTGTACATAAAGTCCTTGGTAATTTCTCTTTAATTTACCACCAAGGTGTATATTGCAGTTTTGCAATTGGTTTGGTAATCCCTTTGTCTAGATTTCCAGAGTAGTCACTTTCGTTCCTTTTCGGCTCCTTAAAAGAAAAGGTCCATTTGAGCACTTGTCACTTCAGGCTCATTAAAAATTGAAGGTGACTAGAGTCATCTTTAGCTTTTCTCGACTCTTAAAAATTGAAAAAGCAAAGTTGTGTCAAAGCGTCATTAATTTTTATTTTTATTTTTAATTCGGAATAACTTTTTCCCTTTAATTTTGAGTTGATCAAGTAATCTACAATCGTGGAAGAAAGTCAATAAAACCCCCATTATTCGTGGATACTAGCGAGTCAAATGTCTTTGAATCTAGAGACGAAACCATTCCGGGGAAAACTATCTCGTTTAACTAAGTCAAATTCCCCTGGTTTGTTTGAAAGTTGTGTTTCAACGTCATCAGAGACTCCAGTTACTCCAATCATTTCTGGTACATCTGCCTTTACAGAAGAATTTCCGTAGTTACAAGAGGACATTAGAACTGATCCTAGTGTAACGCTAGACACTTCTATCCTTGAACCAACTCCATCTAGAGTTGCTCCAGAAATTGAAGTTCACTTACCTGAACATCTGGAAGTTGAGTTCCAAAATTCAAAAGGTTTCACCCCTCCAGTGTCTATTACTACAGAAGCTATACTTTCTTCAGCTCCTGAAATATTTTACGGGCCTAACGGTCTACCTCTTCCACCTAGACTGATTGCTATATAAGAGATTGTAGAGGATCTTCCATCTAGTACCCCATTGCATTTTGGAACTGGGATCTACCTATATCCTTCTACTACTGAAGTTAGTTCTTTTAGTCACCCTTCATCGCAAGTTCCTGTCGAATCGCTAGGAAATCTTTTGAATAGACTAAATATGTCTCAGCAACCCTCAACATCTAGGATTGTGTGATCTGATACAGCAACAGTGGAACCTCCTACTACTACTCCAACAATGTTTGCTAGTATACCATCTGCCCCAACTAGTTATCAATCGCTAGATGGATTCCACCCAGGGGTTGTTTCGACGGCATGGTCTATTCCTATTTGTTCATACAGAATTTGAATCAGCAAATTGATCCTACACATCAATATCAATTTAAGCAGTCCAGTCTCCAAAGACCAGTCTATCCTTTGAACACTGGATTACAGCCATATGGGAGGCAGTATGCTTTTTCATTGTTCCCTCTTAGAGAACAACCATATGAGAGTTCACAACAAAACTCAGGTCAAACTGGAATTACATCCAGTGGTTGGGTAGCAATACTACCTCAATAGCCAAGAGTTGTATATTCAATGCAACCAAATCATCCCGTGTCAAACATTCCCACCACACGTGCTATTGTGACTGTGTCGCAAGTACAAGCGATACGTGTTGTATGTCAACCTCAAGTCTCTCAGGTCGTATTACAATAGCCTCTTGTCTCCACGGCTCAATCACAACCTCAGATTAGTGCCTCCTTAACTAGAACGACTCAGGCTCAAATGGGTACTATCACCCCTCATCTTGGTCAAACATCCAGTATTGGAAAACAGCAAATGGTCCAACAACCATGGCTGGTACAATATCAACAACTGCAATTCCAGCAAGCTTACCGAGGACCTGAGCAGCAAAGTTTTGCAGGTAATGGGAAACCATATTTTCAAAATGGTTATCAACAACCATACTATAATGGTTATGACCATCAACCTTATCAAATTTATCAGCATCAAATACATTATGCTGGTATGCAAAGACCTACTACTCAGGCAATCCCATCTTATCCTGGGTATGCTTCACCAAACCTAAATCAACAGTTTCCTTTTGTAGCAACTTTAGAATTACCAGGTCTGAACCGGCTGATGAATGATCCAATTGCTTACTCTCCTTGGTGGCCAACGATTCCTCATAAAATTCCCTTTGATATTCCTAAATTCAATGTAAATCCAGGTGAAGATCCATCGAATCATGTAATGACTTTTCATTTGGGGTGTTCATCTAACACCCTCAATGATGATTCGATTAGGCTTCACCTTTTTCAACAAACGCTAACTGGTCCGGCAGCGAAATGGTACATTGAACTGCCTAGTGCTTCATTTGACAACTTCAGCACCCTTGCCACTACCTTTTTAATCCACTTTTAGTTACCCATAAGGTACCAAATGGGAACAAAACTCCTTACCAACTTTAAACAAACAACAACCACTCACATATCTGATCATATTCATGAGTGGTGACGTCGTCGTTGAATGGTAAAGACATATGTTCCTGATTAGCTTCTAGCTGAGTGGTTTATTAAGTCATTATTACCTTCTATTATAGAAGATGTGGCCAAGGGAGGAGTTGTCACTAAAGAGAAAGTCTTTGCTCGTACACAATATTTAGACTTAATCTATACTCAGTCTGGCATGCTCTATGACAAAATCCTTGACGCTCCTAGACCAAAATTCTCCGTTCCTCCCCCTCCTAAATCAAATAGGGATTCTCACGCCAGTGATGGCACGATTGGAACCTCAAGTATGCAAACCGCAAAGGCTCCATCTGGTAAAGCCCTTGCAGTTTCTAGTAAAAAACCAAATGAAAAACTTATTGCCTCAAATGTTAATGTCGTGTCATCTGACAAGAGTAAGGAATCAAAGCAACCAAGGGGCAAGAAGGAAGGGAAAAACAAAAAGAAGAAACAGGAAGATTCAACTCCTAAGAAACCTTCTGGAAACCCTACTGGGTTAAAGAAACCTAATCAACCATGTTTCATATGTGTTGAGGACCATTATACGAGAGATTGTCCATATCGAGCTGAGGTCACGAAGTTTTTGAAGACTTCAAGTACCTTGGCAGTATTGACAGATCCCTTTCCAAACCTGGAAACCAATCTGGTTGCTATCGATCATGCTTCCCCATCCCAAGTGCTTATGTTGTCCATTTTGAAACAACAAAATAATGCTTTGATATCGACAAGGAATAAAGATTATGGGAATCCATAGATGTCGAACAACAAGGCTATAGATCAACCCTGTAGTTCGACAACAACTTTGTCAGGAGTTGTGCCACCCATCATTCCTGAATTAACTATAAAGCCACCAAAAGGAGTAGTACATAAATCGACATTTAATCCTCATGCTCGAGCAGCACAAAATTATAATAATAGTGGAGGATCTGGCTCAATTGCCATCCGCTATGTCGACACTTCAAGTACTGCAGAATTGCCCCTCCCAAAAGTAGGCTTTATTATCAGCAATAGGTGGGATTGACCCAACGGATTCAAATCTTGTGGCCTTTAACTATAAAGGATATGAACCTCAGTTACCGGCCCAGCTCGCTTTCCTTATACAAGTAAAAGCACTCAAAAAAACTGTTCATCGAACCATCATTAACGAGGAGGCATCTACCTGTATTATGTCAATGAGTTGTTGGAAAATTTTAAGCTCACCACCCTTGTCACGATCATCAATGACGTTAAAAGTATTCGATGGAAGGACATACATGCCATATGGGATATTAAATAACTTGCAAGTTGAACTGGGGGGCAAGACAGTAGAAATTGAAGTTGAGGTTATTGATGGAAACCTTGAGTACAATATCTTACTGGGCAGACCTTGGATTTATGCTATGGTTGTTGTTGTGTCAACATATTTAAGAAAGATTGCATTTCCCTTCCAAGGAGGAATTACAATCTTTGACCAACTAACCTTTTTCCCCAATAGTTCACAAGCTACTAGAAGCATCCCATTGATCCATGGAAACTCTCAAATGCTTCAAAATGTCAGAGTAGGTCTCCTAAAAGACCCTTCCCTAATGGGTACTTTTTCCTTGCCGCTTGTTGAGTCTTGAAAATGTCATTCATTTCCATCACACTTTCACTATTATGTCCATTATATCACCTCCATTTCACTACTACGTCACCACATTCATCCCACTTTCATTATCATTGGGCCACATTTATGTTTTTCCAATCTTTATTAATTCTAAGCCTTGTAAGTGAATTTGTGGTTAAAAATTAGGAAATAATGTGCATAGGCTTATACCTAACAAATGGGTTGAGATTGTTGACATGTGTAGGTTGAAAGGAAGCTTCTAGAAGACCCTTATGTGGCACACTAAGGCCAAATTCGAATTTGAGTGGAAAGAATCATGGGATCATGAGGATATGTGTCACATCTCCTAATTGTATTGTAACTCTAAGAAGACATGTGTCTTATCAGTTCCTATTTTGATTAGGACTCTAGAGGTAGAGGGAGAGATTCATGGACTCTCATTAATGAGATGGCTTCTCATTTTTTGTATAAATAGGAAATCTCTCTCCTTCATTTGTGAGCTTAGCTTATGAGAGTTAGTTCTTTAGCTTGGAGTTTGTAGTTTTTCCTTGATGGCTTTTGAAAGCTTTGGAGA
>APFE030680250.1:0-11843 GCA_000404065.3 Pinus taeda
ATTAGAGTCTATGAAATCATGATTAACATTTATTTTTTTCTCGTCATGAGTTTCCTTTACTACCCTTTCACCATTAGTAAGCATTTCTTGTAGAAACTTTGTCAAATTTGTCTTCAAATCTTCCATGCCTGTCTTCAAATCGTCCATCTTAGCTTCCATGTCATTCATCTTAGTTTCTATGCCTTTCTTTAAACAATCCATCTTAGCTTCTACATCTTTCTTTAAACCATCCATCTTAGATTTTGTTGCTTTTTGTGCAAGTGACACTTGTTGCACTTGGTCTCGTAATTTTGATATATCATGTTACATTTCTTCCTCTTCTTCATAAGTCATGTTAGAGCTTTCAGGTTGCTTACTAGGTGTTTTCATTTTCTTTCCTTGGGGCATCAATTACTGAAAATAATGCTTTACTATGCCCTTTGAATTCCTTCAAACTAATTTTTCAAACCAAGCTTATGCAAAAATTAAAAAAAAAACTACACATCTTTTTTCACTTTGTAGGAGCTTGATATTGAATCTGATGTATCTCTGTAATTTCGGATCATCCAGTTTTGAAGTTACGACCTGTGGTAGCCCTCTGCATCCTCTTTCCAATGCCACCAGTCTGATCCAGATTGGATTCTCCAGGGAAGAGTTATGCCAAATCTCCCACAGTGACCTGATTATAGACTAGTTTAGTAGAGCTAACTTGTGAGACATGCCACGAGTCACTGTTTCGACCTTTGGCTCTGAAAAATATATACAAGAAACTACAGTCCATCCTCTTTTTGTACCTTCTTACGAAATTTCAATCTGATTCTCAGAGAGAAAGTTATGACGATTTTCCTCAGGTCACCTGTTTGGAATGTAATTTAGGAGTCTGCAAAAAGACCAACTTCCTCAAATCATATCTCCGCAAATATAGTGCGAAAAGATCTGAAATTCGAACCTGAGGTTCAATGCAATTTCATCTCAAATGGTTTTTTTCAGCTTCTGAAACGTCACAGAAAAAAGTTATAGCGAAAATGCCACGATGACCTATTTGGAGCAGCGAAACCCTAGAATCCAAAGCTCTGATACCAAATGTTATGAAACCAGCTCTCAAAAAAGATAGAAAAGAAGTTGAATGCCTTAGAATTTACATTCAGAAAACCTCCTTACATTGCACAAAATGAACAAATTCTTAGATAATTCAATGACGAAACCTCCTTTCTATATATAGGAGTCAGGACGTCACAAAAATAACCAGTGACCTAACAAAAAAATATAAAGCCACAAAAATAACAATAGGGATTCTATGAGGCACAATAATAACAAAATGGGACAATAGGGCACAACAATATTAATAAGGGATACAACTACAATAGTAATGGGGTAATCACTAGTATTATAGGGACCTAACACTATCTTTGGTTAAACTTTCTCCAGAGTTGGCATAGGATCCATGGAGGTGCAAACAATACAAATTAGCGTTCCTACCTAGTGCTAAAACCTTGCTAAAACTATTAGGGGATGCCGTATAAATTTGAAGTGAACCTAATCCTTAGAAAATTAGACCACTGTAAATATTTGAGTTCCAATGTTCATCTCAGCTAATGCAAAATTTATAGAGATGCCGCCAATGCAAATTCCCTCTGCGAAGAGAGGGTAAAAGCAACAAGGTTTGGCAAACTGAGCATATCTCCACTAGCATATCCAAAATAGGGGAGACTTGTTACATTCAATAATGGGAAATTTAGATTGTTATAAGTTGAAATCACGGAGATGTTAGAGCTAAAATCTTAGATATATCGAGTATAACATAGTTACATATGTGCAAGGTCAACATAAGAATGCCAAAACTTTTGATGGGATATATATATATATATATAATGAAAAGTATGGGAAAATTTGGATACTCATGATAAATGTATTGGATTGGGGAGTTAGGTTATGGGAAAGTCCTATTTTGCTAAGATGTGCTTCATAAGAACCCTGATCTTTCTAGTTGCGCTAAGAGGCACTTTCTAGCCTAGTATGTTAGAGATGTTGCAATGTCTTATCTTATCTAGTTCTATAGTCAGTTTGACTCTATCAAACTTCAAAATAAAAAGAAGGTAAAGGGGATGTTACACATAGCTCCCATAAGTTGGTGGTACGGAGCACCCATCTGCTAAAGACAATGATCGATTTTGATGGATTTGGCTTTAGGCCTTTGGGCCATAATTAAACTTAATTCTAAAGAAGGTCAGGTGTAGGGGAAGGATGCCCTTCCTATTCTACAAAACTCTATTATGTGACCATTACTTTGGTAGTCAGCACTGGTGGGAGATAGTTAACTGATTTATGTGTGAGCGGGGCTGACAACGAGTAGGTGTTGGTGGAACCATACCCCAGTAAAATCATGTTGCATGCAAAGACACCAATCACCAGCCATCAACCACAACCTAAGTGGATGCAAACTTCAGGGGCCAATACTTATGGTCAAGCACCACAAAAAATGAACAAACAAACTTATAACTAAATGTAAGTGAATGGGGCGAAAGTGGAACCCATAGTACTAGAACTATACCCCACTACTCACCACTCACTGCCATGACATTTGCACGTTGTAACATATGGAAAGTATGTCGATGAGGATTGGGCCGACCCAGTCATAAAACCATCATCTACCACCGGGAGAGTTGTCGCCCACCATCTACCACCGGGAGAGTTCCATGCAAGTGACTTGTTTTTATAAGCATGTCAGTGGACCGAGGGACTGTCCACTGCCTAACTCTTTTGTCAAATGTAATGTGCAATGATTATTTAAAATGAGAAGCAAGCCATCTTGGCAGGAACCTAGACTGGAAAGACCCACCAAGCTGACCTATCAGGGTTACCTGGAGGCTATACGGTCACCACGTGGCTAGCTTGGTGACATGGCATATTTTAATAGGTCGAACTTCAAATGAGTGTAAATTTTGATCTGGGGCTCGGATCGAGACAAATTTTAAGTTGCTAGAAAACTCTCAATGAATTGTTTGTAACAATGGTATCAGAAGTTAGTTCCATAACCTTGTGCAAAAAGAGGCTTTTTGCTAGCCCCATATTCATAACTGACCTTGGAGATTGGGTCAAACAATAGGTATCTCCTTCCTTTGCTTGAGAACCTTTAAGGGGGTGGAGAGGAGGTGGTTAAATTTTCAAGGAAATAATAGAATCTTTGAAGTTGTTAGCAAATATGGAGATAATCGGTGGCGTTTATATGTAGAATAACATAAGGGGTAGGATGGTCCAAGTTGCCTCGTGTATTTATCAATTTATACTCTCAGAATCATTGATAGTTATAAGGATCTTGGTGGAAGCCTCAATTCTATAAGGATATGGCTCCAATAATTGGCCCATATGTTTAATATTTTACTAGCAGGGAAGTTCCAATTACCATCCTTTCCAATTCAAATCATTTTAAGTAAGACACCCTATCTTTAAGGAAAATATAGAGAAATAGACGAAGGATGCTCCAACTGATAATGGTTTGTTTATGCACCATTTACACCAATGTTAAAGGCATATCAACATAAAAATAAAGAATTGGAACAAATAGGGGTTTAGAAACATAAATGAATTGAAGAAATGCCTAAATTTAGAGATGGGGAAAACACAACAAATAATAATATTTAAAGTAAAAACAACGTACCTAACATAGAAGCAAACTATTATTCAAGCACAATTAGAGGAGCGTTACAATTAAGAAGAAATTATGTAGAAGAAAAATCCAAAGTGTTGTGGCCTAAGGAGGGGGGAAACTCCAAATTATTTCATTTCATTATGATCCAACATCATCAATACAATATAATCTTCTACACTAAAGACTCCCATGGCAATAAATTGGAAAATCATCGTGACATTCAAAATGAACTAATTTCCTACTACTAGTAATTTCTCATTGAAACTAAACCATACATGCACCCAACCATTAAAAAATTTACTCATAACATTCCCTCTTTGGTTACCCTAGAACAAAATTCTACCCTTCTCTGTGAAATCACCCCAGTGTAATTTGAACAAGCTATTATGGAGATGCATAGAGGAAAATATCTAGGTATTGATAGGTTCTATCATCCATAAGGATGTCTAAGAGCTTGTCAAAATCTATCACATAACTTCGTATGTTCTCCTTGTGCTACATGCCACCTTCTTCACTATTATACCCAAAGAGAACAAAGCTACGGATCCAAGTAAGTTCAAGCCTATAACCCTCTACAATGTCATACATAAAATTGTCTCTAAAAATATAGCTAATAAACTTAAACTCTTGCTCCAATAACTTATTTCCTCTAAGCAATCCAGGTAAGTTGAAAGTATAAAATTTTTGGATAGCATTCTCTTATCACATGAACTAATCCACTCGCCCAAATATTTTCATCCTCTCATCTAACAATATATTTTCCACATTCTCTCTACCTTTGGTTTTCCTAATAAATGGATTCATTGAGTCCTTTAATTCATCACTAAATCTCTCTTATATATCCTCATTAATGGTTCACCCTAATCTACTATCACCCCCCCCCCCCACCGCTGGAGGCATAAGACAAGGTGATCCTCTCTCAATCATTCTATTTCTTCTTATGGAAAGAGGACAATGGACGTGCATTGAAAGCTATAAAATTTGCTAACAAATTAAAAGGCAATAAAGCACATGGAAGTGATCCTACCTCCCCTCATCAATAATGTCAACTTAATCCTACTTTTGCAAAACATAAATTAATAGAAAATAAAAAATGCATTAAATAGAAATGATCATGTAGAGATATATGTTTCTTCCTTAATTCCCCTGTTCACTAAATCATATAAACAAATGTTTTTTGATGTATTTTCAGATGAAATATTCATTAACCATGAAAGTGAGTGCTAAATAGAAGCTATCAAGGCCATTCCTACTAGAAGTTTTGTAATGCCACAAGAAAGTCCTCAAGTCCTATAAGAACTTCCAGATTCGAGTTTAATGTGGCAACTTGATTGTAGAAAGCCAAAAACTCACAAAGCAATCTATTTTTAGCATATATATTTCATGAGAACAACTCAACAAATAAAAAAGACTAAGTTCCTAAGATTCTACAAGAACATGCAAAATGCATTACTCACTAAAGTACTTGTAGCATAAAATGAAAGACATGAACAATATGGAAAATAAGCATAAAAATGAGAAAGACAAAAGTAGAAAAAGGTCTCTATACATCCTGTGGTTGGGCCCTCTCTAAGGTGCTCAGAGAACTAATAAAAATCCAAAACTAGATGCTTGGCAAGAAACATTGACATTCCATTAAATTAAATTAACAATATATAAGCCCAAACAACAAGAAGTTGTAGAGCTACAATGTAATAAAAAATATTATTCTTCCTCTCTCCTCAAGGCCTAGCCTCAAGTCTCTTTCTTATACAAAAAGTACATGGAATAGCCTCCTTAATAGGAGGGTTGATTTCCCTCCAAAATTCCCTAAATCACGGGCAATTTGTCTCTTGGGATTTGTTGCACAACTACAATTGTCTTTCACTATTGTTATGGCCTCAACTCAAGTAAAGTTAGAGTTCTTATTGGCATCTGAGGGAACAAGTTCCCTATTTTTATCATGGGTTGTTGGTGGATAGTTGTGAAGAAGAATTGTTGCTTGAAAAACCTATCAAATCGACATCCTCATGCTGCCAAAGGTCATGAAAATCATAAGATGATAAAATTACCTAAGCATTCACTCAACACAAGGTAAAACACTTAAATAATTAAAATGTATAATGAACAAGGTTAGGAATGAACGTTTGTAAGGTAGTTAGAGGTTGTAGATGGGCCTTTGAGCATCCATTGTTGGGGCCCATTAACTTTCTTTAACTTTTCAATTTTTTTTACTCTTTTCTTCATCATTTAACTTTTGGGACTTGGATTCAATATTGATGCTTTACACTAATGGCTTTATTGTATTTTCTCCCATAGGATCATCTGACGTATTTTTTGTTGAACACCTTTTTGTGGAGTTTTCACTCCAATATCCATCTCACCCTTCAAAAAATTATATCCTAGAACGACTATTTTTTATACTTGTAATACTCTTTCAACTTTTGCCCATGAATATTTGTTAGTGAATCTTTCTTTCTCAATATATGGAAAATGATTATATGATGACATACCTCATGTAATTCTGATTTTTGATATTACATTTAGAGTATCATATTCCCTAATAATGTCTTGTGAAACAATATCCTCTTCAAAATTAAATCATTTTAACATATTTTCATCAATATCCTCAGGATTTCCTTGTTTGCCAATAAAGGAAAAGACCCATGTTGGTAAAGGAAAAGGAACCTGTTTGCTTATTTATACAAAATATATGTGAATAACATTCAACCTTTGCCTAACAAACTCTAAAGAAAAAATTCTATGAGTAGACAAATAGCCTGAGAGGTTTTATTTTAGAACCATAAATCCTGAGAACTGTATAATCTTTGAAAATATACCAATCTCTAACCTTTAAACTAGGATAAACGAGATTCATTTGGAAAAGTTGTTTACATTCAAGAAAGGTCCGAGGAGGAGACTCACTATAAAATTAAGTGTACACAATGTTATCACTCCAAAATTTCTTTAGAGTTGTTAGGAAAGAAATAATAGAGGTAACCACAAACCTACTTTGGAGATTAGGATCTAGCCTTCCTAATGCTCAGAGAGGGCTCTCTCTTTATGATTTAACTTTGTGTTAGTTATTTAATTTTAGACTAGTTATGATTGTACTTGGGTTTCCATTTGGATTTAGTGGTGGAATCACTAACTTAGATGGATAGAGGGATGCCTTTTACTATTGGGCTATGGGGTCAAGTGTCAAGCAAACATGATTGGATCAAGTTCTAAAAATAATGTCTACAGGGCAAGGTAGCTGAGTAATTTCAAATCTTAAGGCTGGATGGTGAAGTTGATTTCAATCGGACCCAAGGAGCAATTAAGGGTTCCTTAGACCGAATTATGAAAGAAGTGAAAGAGGTCAACCGGGATGGGAGAGAAATTAAGAATTCTTAGATCTAGATATCAGAAGAAAACATTAAAATGATTAATTGTTCAAGACAGAGTGTACTTAAACAAATTCTGTAATATAATTCCAGTTAATTCATTCAATTTAGATAATATGCAAGTTTGTGAAATACATAAGAAAATAACAATTTGACAAGAGAAAATACTTCGTTGAAGTAGCTCAACACATGAATCCTGTAATGCAATCTCTTTATTACTCGGTCTAGTCTGCTGACTTGAAAAATTGGTATAATAATCCTCAGGTTTCAAATCAATACAACTATAGAAATGTCTAGCAATCCACACCCAATACTTCGAATTATGAAATATTTGTACAAAAATAGTTTACAAAATATCCCAAATTATCTTGGGAATTAATCTAGGAAAAAGAAATATCTTCATGCAAGAAGATAGAGACAGATGTTCAACTGTTGTATGTTGTCCCTGTTTATTTGGTTGTGTTGCCTTTATGCTTTTGATCTTTTTCTGTTTATTCTTCTTTGTTGTTGGTCTTCTACGGTGGCTGTTCTTTTTTACTTTTCCCTTTTAACTGATACACTTTCATCTTATACTCTTTCATCTGGCTGATCTGTCACTTTTCTTTCACTATGTTGTTTTCACTTTTACTGTGCATTTTTACAGTAAGTCATTTAACTTCTCAAAAATATATGCATATGGTAATTTGATATTTACCATTTTCCTGTAAATTTCATCTGCTTCTGTGTACTTGGCAAAAGTGGGTCTTTCCACAAAAATGTGTTTTACCTCATGTTGGAGGTAGAACAGGTTCTCAAAAGTTTGGTACATAACCTTTCCTGTACGCATCCCCTTCATAGAGGAATTATTGGCTTGATCTCTTGCCACTTCTCTCATTCTCCTATTGTAGTCTTCTTGTGGCATCAATTTGTCATTTATTACCAAGGGATTTGGCAAACCTTTTTGCCTTAGAGCATCAAACTTAACCATGAACCTGTCTATAGTGAGTTGCATGGTTTGGAATTTGTCTTCAAGGTTCATCATTAAATTCCTCTTGGTGAGCACCTTTTTCACCTCTAGTATGGTTCCAGACCTGTCAGGTATGTCCAGCTCCTGCAACTCATATTTGTTTTTAGAGTTAAGGCTTCTTCTAGCATGTCTCCCAGTTCAGCCTTAACTCTCTGAATTGCTTCTCTATCCTCTTTGACTAATTCATTTTGTTCAAAGATGACTTGAATGGATGGCCAAATATCATTGACATATTCAATGATATTGGCCCATAACTGTTCTTTAGCTTGGCCAAGTGGCTCCTTTAATGTCAATTCTTTTTCCAAACTCTTCATTCTTTCAGTCAACCTGGTTGACTTCTGAACTTCATCCTTGTGCATAATTTGTGTAAGCTTATTCTCGTTCCCTAAACTTGTTAACTTTTCTTTAATTTTATTTATCTTTGTGGTCTGAATGGACATGTCCTCCATTGCTTTGACCAATTTTCTTTCCTCATCACTTGGCTGAGTTGTTATTGTTGTCGAACCTGTTGCTGATGTAGAAGTTGTTGTAGCTGGAAGTGTTGTATCCAGTGGAGTTGTGGCAGCCAATGACGTTGCCAAGGTTGATGGAGCTGTTGTAGTGAGTGTTGGAATGGTAGTAGCAATGGCAGTCTCAAGGCTGAAATGTTTTAATTGTATCAAACTGTCCAATTCCTTCTCCATTTCTTTCAATTGATCATTTAGTTGGAGAATGAGATCCATCATCTCCTCTTGCTGAGTTTGACTTTCTAAGACCTCTTTTGTCTGTGGATGCTCTGAATGAGGCAGTTTTAGTTGCTTCTTCAAGGCAGCAATATCCTCATTCTTTTTCTTTATTAGTTTCTCTGTAGCTTTGAAATCACTAGGATTATACCTAAGCTCAATCACCAAGTCTTCCAGTGACTTGATTATGTTGTCCTTGGCCTATGAGGAGGCCTTTTCCAGCTTGTACTATGCAGTGATATTATCTACTAAGCTTTGGATTTTGTTCACAGTCATAGCTTTATTTGTCATGGTGGAATAGATCATCTCACTTGCCTGTTTGTGAAACTCAATTTGGTCAATGGGGTGAACATCCCTGGCCAGAACTTCAAATTCAGTTTTCCTGTAGTCAGCTGATGATTTGGGCTATTGGACTGTAGGTTGCATGAATGTCATTTGCATCTTCCGAGTCTTAATGTCAAAGGTTGACATTAACCTCTTTTGATTGGTAGGTGTTTTCTTGAAGTACCAGGCATAAGTCTCAGCCTTCAATGCCTCATTCCCCAACTTAATTTCCTTGTACTTTTCTTTAATATCTTTATCTTTATCCACAGGCTTTCTGGATGAAGAGACTTCAATGCTGAGTTGTTTCTTAATAAGTTGGGTGCTTCAGGTAGGAGGCTGGTGTGTTTCTTCTGAAGTTGTTGGGCCTTTATTCATTCCAACCATTGTTTCAGTGTCAGTGATTTCCAATGTGTCAATGGTGTCTTCTTATTCAGTTACAGGATTAAGCTTGGGCCTTTTCCTGTAACTAATCTCAAATTGCTCATCTATGTTTTCCATGGCTGAGCTAGAACCTTCTTCCCTAGTTCTTTTTGAATTTTTGTCTTCATTGGTTGGAGTCTGTAACAGAGGAGGAATATTCATTGGTTCTTCTAGGGCTGGAACCTGCAGAAAGGAACTAGTATCAATTGCTTTTCCACATTTATTAATGTATTTTCCACTTCTACTCAGTATTATCCATATCTATCAAAGTGTTTTCCAACTATTCTGACTGGTTGGTGAATCTCTCAATGTATGGCCTGGGATGATGTATGAAAGGACCCAATTTGACTTTGAGCCTAAGTTTATTTACGACTCCATGAGGGTCACATTGCCACATAAAACTATTCTTGAAATTCATCTGTTGTAAAATCTTATCAACCTCTGGTCCAGCTTCCCTATTATTACAAATAAAGGGGCCCAGTTGGTTTTTCATTTTGAACTTGGTCTACTTCTTAGCTGATAGGAAATTGACTTCATCAGAGTTTATAATCTGCCTAAAGTATTCTAATGCAAATATCTTCATGGGGAGGTATTTGGGCAGTTTGTAGGGAGCTAGTTGGCATCCATATATCCTTATCTCTGTGTGGTCCTGGTATAAATACCAGTCTCCCACTATACTGTTCTTTGCCAACTGTTAAAACTCTTTTAATCTCTTGACTGATCCTGGGCTGATAGCTACTGATTAGCTTGTTCATTACTCTTTATAGGAAAAAACAGTGGAGTATTTTTGGATCAATGGTGTCCAATAGATGACAGATCTTGGATTGCCTTTGGTGTCTGACTTCTAAATGTTGATCAGAAATTTGTCTGACTCAAAATACAAGAACATATGAAACAACACTGATGAATATTTGAAGACTCTCTCATTTGGTAGTCTGATGAACTGTTCATGGATTTTATCTATTATGAACTGAGCATAATTGTAAATTGTAGCAGGAGGCTTGCCTGGGCAAAAGATGGAAAGGAAAGCAAGAACAACCTCGTCCACATGTTCATTTGTGGTGTACCCTAGAATGCAAGAGATCATGGTTATAATTTGTCTGCCTCTCTCAGAAAAAATGGTGGCAGCATATGGAGGACTATTTGTTAGAGTATGAGACTCCTCTATGATGAAGGTTTGAAAAAACTGAGCCTTCTTGGGAAGGTCTAGCTTGATGTAGAGTTCAAGTAAGCCTTCAATGGAGAGTGGGGTCTCATTGGGGCCTGGCTGGATTTGGAGCATTTGATTAATTGATTCTACAGTAATGGTGAATAAAATTTGTTGGTCATGGGTGACTATGGCTCTTTGATTGGGAATATAGCAAGCTTGGTAGTAGTGGATGATTTTTGGGAATGGGTGTACTTCTGGGAACAAGTACTTGGGCAAATTGGACTCCATAGGTGAATGTCGTCATTCTGGTTTAAAAACTTGTCTTTACACCAACAATGGAGTTTTAGTAGGTAGGCAGGGGAAGCAATGTCTTTAATTTGAAAGTCTCTATCGGCTAATGCAAGGTGGTCAATATCCAGGTGAGGGGTTTGCAGAGGCCTTACATCCAGAGAGATTTGGGAAGCCATAATTGGGTATATTGAATTGAATTATGCTTTCTGTGGCTTTAGGAGTGAGGTTAGAAGCTCTGGAACATTGGGAGAGTAATTACAGTCTGTAAAAAAGGGTTTGGGATTTACAGTAGGTTTCTCTTCAATTCAGGAAGGTTTTTTAATTAATTTAATCAATTAACCTTTGAGAATTACTGTTTATAATTCAAATTTGCAGGGTCGTTTTGGTTCTTTCAAGAATACCTAGAATTTGACGATTTTTGGTGCGCAAACGGGGTTTTGTGGTAACCGTAGAGGGTACTGAGGCTTGAACTGGTTGTTTTGTTGCTTCAATTTAGTGTCTGTAGTGTCTTCAGGTGGCAAAAGGTGGCTAAATTGGTCGCTCAGCGGTTTAGGGTGTCAAAATTGGTTTTCAGCGGTTTGTAGTGAAAAACAAGCGAAAAGAGCAATTTGAAGCATTTTCTGCATTTTAACCGATAAGGGTTACATTTTGGCGCGGAATTTGGCAAATGAACAGTGGGCAATTCTACCTTTAGGTGGGGAGGTGGTTTTGTGCGACATCACATCGCTTTTAGATGGCAGGCGATATTTTCGCAAGCACGAGATATAACCTGGTGTCGCCACGTAGCAGAACAGTGCCCAGCCAAAACCGCGAATCTTGCGTGCTCTTGGGTCGTTAAGAGTCGGACGATGAATCTGTGTGATATGGCTGTGGGCCGTTGGATCTACGGGTGGGAGATCAGAGGGATATCGTGTAGTTGAGTTGCACGAACAGATTC
>APFE030680252.1:0-18119 GCA_000404065.3 Pinus taeda
CATCATCAATTTCATAGTTTTCAAAATGATCTTGCATCCTTCTAGCATGCTGAATGGCAGTGAAAGGGCCAGTGGAGTCAAAGTATGAGATTTTGGATTGGTAGTCATGAGGTAGAGCTGCAACATTAGCAGGTAACTGCAGGGGGGCATATCTATTGGCCATATTTGCAGGGTTTATAGGGTTAACCAAGACAACAGGGACTATTGGGACAGTGGGGGTACTAGGTATGACAGAGACAGTAGTGTGGGTCAAGGGAACATGTGAAGTGGATGAAGGTGTAAAAGGAGGGCTTTGAGATGTAGATGGTGAACTCAGGGAACCAGGGGTAGACCGGAATAACACCTTGATTGGAGTGAGAACGGGGTTAAGGTGGGCTGTCTCAGGGCTAAAATCAGAAGGATTCTCCTGTTTTTGCTGCTTCCTAAGGTTTTTATGGACTGTGTTAGGATTCTCAAAAACAATTGGTGGGTTAGGGTCAGGATTGGACCTTGTATACCGCTGATTCTTCTTGGGAGCCAGCTTCTGAGTTGTTTTTTGAGTATTTTTAGAGTTTTCTTGTATCTGTAAGGACTAGATCAGATTTTGAAATAGCTGTGTATGTCCTAAAGTTAGTATGAGGATAGAGTGAAGAAGCTTTTATGTTGAACTTGTTAATGTAAAACAGAAATAGTTTTGAAGGCTTCTTGGCTAGCTCTCAGGTTTCACTTGTAACTTTAGGGAATATATAGTATTTGGAAAATCCTGAGGTTGTCCCCAGTGGAGTCGCCATTTATGTTAATGCCCATGTTGTTCCCTATGACTCCCAAGGGAATACGGGCGGGGTAACCACTAACCAACCTTTGGATTATAGATCCTAGCCTATCTATAATCAGAGAGGGATCTCTCTTTGAGTTTTAGCTATGCCTGTGAGTATCTTGGGCCAGTTTAAAGTTTCAGTTTTCTATTTGAGACTTTGGTTGATGGAATTTTGTTGTAAGAAGGGCATGAAGAGTTCAGAAGATGCTAATCCATTGGGCATATGGAGTCAGAAAAATGAGGTGGTTCTGGTGCCTGTGATGGAGAAAGTTTTACTGCAGGGCTAGATAGTTATTGCTTATATAATTTCCAATTTAGTGAGATATGGAGTTACCAACAGTGTGACATGAATTTGAACGACAATCCCTACTTAGTAGCATAAATGAATTACCAAATAGTGACTGTGAGGTATTCAGAGCTTATTGGAGCAATCAAGAATTCCAATTTAAACAGCTGAAAGCTATGAAAACATTTATAGTGAAATTAGATTGAGATTAGGGTGTCTCCATGGACAAATCCTGAGCTATTCTTTTTCTTTCTTTCCTAGATTCAGACCAACATGTGAGAGGAATGAGTTAAAATAAATAACAGAAAAATTAACAGAGATAGAGAAACACTTATTATATCAAATCATAGCACTAGAATCCTATAGCATTCAATGGTTCCAATCACAGCAAGCACCAGTAAGACTCAGTTCCTGTAAACTCCAAGCTTTATTAATCACATCCTTCTGAAGGTTACAGCTGAGTTCTCAGTTCTTCATAAGAGAAACAACCAAAAAAAAATAATCACCAACCGCTTGGCAGTGTATGCGAGGGGGTATATATACAATAGGTATTACAAAATATCTCAATGCTGAGTCATTTGATACATTAACTGTGCTCACCAACTTTTACAAATATCGATAGGAAAGTTATTGCTAGTCTGAGTGTAAGATAAATGGTCTTTAATGCTGTCAGGCCTCTTCTTGACCTTTGGAAGAGAGTGAGTCGGTTGAGCATTTCTGCTTTAATGCTGATTGATGTGAATGATGTGTCTTTATGCGCTGTCATGCTGAAGCTTTTTTTCTCGGCCCTGCTAACTGTAGCTGTCGTTGCTGTTCCTGGTGGCTGAATCTTCATGCTGAGGTGGCTCATTCCACCTTTCTGTCATAGTATGTGTATCACACTTTCTGAATGTGATGACTTATATATTTTGATGACAAAATTCAGATGAAGCCTCTTGTTTATAATAATAATTGTATCATGGAGGCCCACCAATCCTACGTAGGCAATTGATGCCTCAAAATTGCATCCATGGTCTCATCTGCCTCTGTGTACTTGTAGAAATTTGGAGGCATTTCAAACAGATGGTTAATCTCATTCATAATAAAGAATAGATTTTCTATTCTGTCATAGAGACTTTGACCAGATGCTGGCCCTGTATCCTGGGAGCTGCTTGATCCTTGGCTGATCTAATTTGCAGCAAATGTGTTCACCCTCTTAGCATAAACTTCATGTGATAGAAGTTTTCCTGCACTGTTGAGTAAGCTGGGGAGACCTCTGCCCTGTAATGCAGCAAACTTATCCATGAACCTTTTTACTTTTGCTTGCATATCTTGGCTCCTTCTGTCCAATGTCTGTACCAGGATTTTCAGTGTGAGGACCCTCTTAACTAGCTGGATAGTTTCTGTCCTGCTGGTGATCCCAATTGCTGCCAGCTGAGGGCCTGTCCTGTTGTTGAGCACATTGATCAATCTGTTGGCTACCTCAGGCATACTACCTAGAGATGCCCTTGCTCTATGCACTTCCCTTTGTGCTTTACCTATGAGCTCCATTTGCTCATGAATGGTTTCAATATATTGCCATTGGTCCGTTGTTGATTGACCAATGTGGGTCCACAAAACTCTTCTGATCTCACCCACCACTTTGTCCACGGTGAGCTCCTTCTCCAGCTCTTTGGTTCTTTCCTTGAGAGTTTTTATTTCTCTCCCTTTCTCAGCCACATTCTTCTTTGATTTATCATATTTTTCATTTAATTTTTCCAACTCATCCTTGGATCCATTTAGTTCTGTCATCTGGGTCTCTAGGGCCTGGACCTCATTTAACAATTTCTGCATGTCCAAGCTTGCTCTGTAGAAGCTGCTGCTTTTGATGTTGATGGTGCTGCTGCTGATTCTGTGTGTGGAGGAGTGGTCTTTGGAGGCTCCTCAAGGTTAATAACCTGTGGAGGGGGCTGAGAAGTCTGACCTCCCTCTTTCTGCTGTAGGGCTGCCTGTAGTGCAGCCTCAGTGTCCTCCAGCCTCCCTTCTGTCTGCACAAGTTGTTTGTGCAGTGCTACCAACAATGTAGCTATTTCTTGTTCTTGCTTCTGCCGAGCAACCTCATCTGTTTGGGGATGAATGGTTGCTGGGAGCTTTAGTTTCTTTCTTAGGGCTGCCAGGTCTGCATCCCTCATCTTCAACAGTGATTGTATTGCTTTGGGATCCTTGGGGTCATGCCCCAACTCTATAATTATGTCTTCCAAAGACTTGATTCTGTTGTCTTTGGCCAAGGAAGATGCCTTCTCCAACTCTAGTTGGGCAACTGTATTATTTAGGCCGTTCTCCAGCCTTTTTTCCAACATTGTCTTGTCCGCCAACGTTGCATAGACCATTTCACCCGTTTACTTATGGAGTTCTATTTGGTCCATAGGGTGAATGTCTTTTGCAAGAACCTCCAGGTTGGTTCTTATGTAATCTGCAGCTGACTGTGGTTGCACCGTGGTGGGCCTAAAATGACTGATGGTCATTTTTCCTTCTGAAATGTCATAGGCTGCCATGAGCCTCTACTGATTTGTGGGGGCCATTTTCAACAACTGATTGTAGATTTGGAGCCTGAGTGGCTTATTTCTTCTTTTGATATCAGTGAACTGTTTTTTGATGCTCCCCTCTGCTTTTCTTTGATTATTTGAGGAGCTGACCTCTCCTCCAAGATTTTTCTCTGGTTCCTGCTGAAAGGAACTTGCGGATACCTCCATGCTTGGTGGGCCCATTATCACCGATTGCCCCATAAGCATCTCTTCTTCAGAGAGGGGATTTAATCTTTGCCTTTTCTCCCCTTGATTAGTGGATGTTGTAAGGGGAGCCTCCTGCTCTCTGTCTCTCTTCTTTCCTTTTTCCACTTTTTGTGGAGTCTGGAGTACTGAAGTCTCCACTGTCTTCTCTTGCCCTGATGGTATGTTCTGTTGGGCTTGTTGCTCAGTAGGTGCTGGGGCCTCAGCCATTTGTTCTTGCTGCATAGGCTGCCCCTCTTCTTGTTGCTCTTCTTGCTGTTTTTCTTGTTCTTCTTGTTGCTGGTCTAGTTGCTGCTCTACCTCCTTATCTATCTGCTGCTCTGTTTGTTGCTGTGCTCTAGGAGGTGATTGTTCCTCCTCCACCTCCTTGCCCTTGCCTTTATTTGTTTCTTGTTGGGAAACTATGGCTACTTGCTGCTGGGCTGTGGATGATGAAGCAGCTGCTCCAATTTGCCTTTGATATGCGGAAGAAACCTGCCCACAAGATTCCAAGTCAGCCTCTTTCTCAAGTTTGCTTGTTTCTCTCCTAAGCATTTCTTCTTGACCAATTGGCTCTTCTAAGGTGCCTTCCTTCCAGCTTAGGGTATTGGAATATTTCTCAACATGGGGCAGTTTCACATGAACATAGCTCCCCAATTTATACTTTATTCTCCTAAGGGAAATGAAGTGATTGGGGTCATAAGGCACCCACTTAAAACTGGTTTGAAGTCTGAGGGTCTCTAGGATCCTATCAGCTTCGTTCCATCCTTCCTCCTTCTTACTGTACAAGAAGGGGCCTAGCTGATTCTTTACCTTCAGTTGCACCTTCTTGTTTTTGCCTTGGAAATGGACAAAGTTAGCATTTCCAAACTGCTTGAAATACTCTAGGGAAAAGAGTCTCATGGGGACATATTTTGGCAGCCTATAAGGATTTAGCTCAAAGCCATATACTCTGATTACTGTATGGTGTTGGTAAAAGTACCAATCACCAATGCTGTATGCCTTTGAGAGCTGAAGGATTCTTTGCATTTATTCTGTCAATCTTGGGGGAGGGGCACCCAACAACAAGGTCATAGCTGGATGAATGAATAGATCAATAAATTCACAATAGGTGTATGGTGAATAGGGCAGAAGATGATAGACTGCAGTCCAAAACACAACCGACCTAGGGCGTCCCTGGCTATCTAGCTTCTTCAGAGGGATAGGGAAGGCATCAGGGTGATAGAATAAGAATAGATGATAGATGTACCTGGTGTATTTAAACACCTTCTCCCTCTCCAGATTCATAAATTGCTCATGATTCTTATTGGCAGTGAAGTAGCAAAGTCATAATGTACATCAGGAGGCATCCTTGGGGAAAAAATGGATAGCATTGCTATGATGGTTTCATCCACATCCTCATATGTCCCATAACCCAGGATGTAACTGATCAAATCTACCATCATTTTCCCCAGCTCATTGAGATATGGATATGGTATGGGAAGGGAAGCAATCATAGATTGATACTCAGGCTGAAAAAACAACTAGTTAACCCTGGAAATCTGATCCCTGGACAAGCTTCCCCCTTTTGTTATCAGGTCCTGGAGGGAGAGAGGAGTAAGGGGCTTTGTAGTATGAAAGTGCAGCATTTCATTGATAGTCTCAGGGGTGATTTGGAATAGTACTGAGCCTGAGGGGCTGAGGACAGCTCTTTGGCCGGGATCATAACTTGACATGCATTGTTTTATCAAGTCTGGTAGCACATTAACCTGGGGGAGGTTGTAGATGAGTATGTGGGAATCCCAAATTCCCAAGGTGTCAGTCCCATTGAGATGCTGGGCCTTGAATTCATTCATCAGCTGAATATTGAACTTAGCTGTCATGGGCATAGAGTCTAACATCTGGTAATCTTTATCACCTAGGGCTTTCCACTCTAGCTCTCTGTGTGGGGCATTCAGAGGTTGAATATTTAGGACTATTGGTGGCGTCTCCATGGCTAAGTAGTGGTTATGACTTGGTGCTGAACTGTTTTTAGCGGGCAGGAGACCACAAAGGGTTAATTTTGCAGAGGCAAAAGGGTAATGAGGTGTGATAATAGCGCATAATGCTCAACAAGAGTAATTTTGATAGTTTGCAGGAGTAGGCAACTCAGTTTTCCTGGTGAATTATGCTGTTTTAGGTTTACAATCCACGAATGCGCGGACACAATGGGAATTCGGGGAAGGGTAGATATATATAGGTTCAGCAGGTGAGATTAGACCCTGCAACTGTGGGGAATGCCAGTTTATCCGGGAATTTAACGGTAAAAATAGGTTTGTTTCACTCTTGTGAGTTTAGTTTTGGAGAAACATGGACGTAACTTAGCTCTGAAAGGATGCACTGGGTAAATACCTGGTGAATTGCCGGTAATGGTGACAAGTGCAGGTGGGTTGTAGGCAGCAACGCTCTTCAGGACGAATTCAACAGGTTGGCGGCAGTGGACGTAATTTTCATGCAGAGGAGAGCTGGTTCTTTCAGTGAGAAAATGAGAAAAACGCGAAAAAACGGCTAAATATGGACTTTTGGCTCATTGGCGCGCTTTTTGGATGACGTCAGCATGACGTCATCAGGTGGGGTCAGGGTCGGGTGATGTCAGCATGACGTCATTGGGTGATGTGGCAGCCGGTGAGTGGTCCACGGGGATTGCACAGGTGGCGGCCACGTCGGAGCTCGGGCGGTCGGAGATGCTGACGGGGCGTCAAGCGGACGTGACATGGGCGGGTCGGCGCTGGCGTGGGTAGGCGGTTTAACAAAGCGGTAAGCGGGTTTTCTCGGAGCGCCCTCTATACGGTCACGATTTTGTCAGAGGGCGCTCCGAGAGAGTCTAGGGGGTGACGCGTGGCGGAGGCCTGACGTCACCCTCTGACAGTTTCTCGGAGCATATCCTTCGGACGCTGATGCCTGTCCGATGCGATGCGGGACTTCGGATGGGAGGGCCCAAATCCAATGGTTGACGAAGCGATAAGGTGCGCGGGCGATATTTGAGGCGGTGAGAATTAAATATCATTTTCTTTCGAAAATCGCGCTCGTCGGAAACTTTGGAAAAGTGGGTTTTCCGGGTTGTTTTCAGCATATGCGGGTTAAATGGATTTTTACAAAGGTTTATAATTAAAGCGGGTTTAAGGCTATTAACCCGAGCAAATCTCGGATTAATCCCTAGGATTAATTTTTGGCGCTCTGTGGGTTGCGCTCGAATGTTTTGCAGCGCATGAAGCCCTTCAAAATCACAGCTAGAGCTATAATGCTCGGGGGAGTGGGGATACTTAGATTTTTTGGGTTTTTTGCAATTTTAAATAGTAATAGGGGAATAGGGGTATGGGGAGTTAGATAGTAATAAGTTAGTATTTAATATGAATGAAAGAGGTGGGTGGGGGGGGGATGCTGAGTCTGTATGAAATTGACTTAGTCTTCTAGGAAGTAGATCAAAATGAAAAGAATTTGGCACAAGGAATGTAGCTATTAAAGAAACTAGAGCCAACAAAATACTTGGATCTTCTTTGTGAAGTTGGGTGGCATAGGAATGTTAGTTATGAAGGAGATGGGGAAAACTGGAAGTTAGACATGCTTCATTTGTTGTAACACTGCTGTGGATAGAACATCTGCACTGGCATCCTGTTTTTACCTTTCCTTTAGGCTAATGAAATATTACAAACCATGCTTTCTGCAACCCCATCTACCTACCCGCTCTATTGCCTAGCATTTTTTGTTACTCCAAGGAGGGTGCACTTGGATTTGCAAACCCTTTTGTGCCTTTTCTTTATCTTTGGCTTTCTTTTGATTTTCTATCTAAAGCTACCCTTATTTCTTCAAAGGCCCCAGATTAAGCAGTTGGGAACCTTCTTTCACTACCTATCTACTTTACCTGCCAAGATTGAGCTGTTTGGACAGTTCCTTTTCTCTATCTACACAAAAATTGGAACATGGCAACCCAGCTTAGGCTGTTGGATCACCCATCCATAAGTAGGGCAGCATTAACCAAACAAGTATATTTCTTCCACAAGAATATGAGATCTTTGCATCACCAAAGTAGATCATATTGGCACTTCCCTTGCCAATCATGAAAAATGAAACCTATTGGTATAGGTAGCTAACATAATGTTCATATGTTTTCATGGCATTCAATGGAGATGATTTAGTGCCTGGTTGTTGACTTGAGTTCATCGACAGTTCCCCAGGGTTTGGTCGACGAGATGTGTTTTTGTCATTCAACAAATAGATTGGTGTCGACATGGTTGTGTCATCCATCGCAGAGGTTTTATGTGTCGGCATGGGTGTCGTTGTGGTAGAGGATCAAAATTTTCGTTTATCGACAATAGGCATGGGTTTATTTCCACCATGAGATGAATGTCGCGAACGTCAGATTGTGACAAGATTGTACATATGGGTTTTTAAAAAACTATATAAAAACCCTAGTCTATGTATTAAATCCTAGACCTATGTCTAAGTTCTACAAACCCTAATCCTATGCTAAACACCATTCCCTAATGCACTAAACTATGTATCAAATGCACAAAACCTAAGCAAAATCCCTAACCCTAATACATTAACCTATGTACTAAAACAAATGACAAACTATGTTTCAAAACACTCTCGGGCTATTCATTTTCACTACAAAAACATTATAAACAATATAAAACCTTATATCAGTCTAACCACAGGTTACAAAACTGCGTCGGAAAAATGGATTCATGTGAACAGATAGAGGTTGGCTGTCAGAGTTAGCAAAGCCACATACCTTAATCACATGGTAACCATGAGGAGTAATCGCAGCAGATGAACAGGTATTGTAAATCCTCGGGGGCACAATTGGAGTTAATTCAGAGGTTAGCTGTAGGGGTTAGAGAATGCAGAAACATAAACCGCCAGTTCCTGTTGTCAACCAAAATCACCGGCGTACTAACCATGGGGAATTTTGACTGTTCACATGGCAAGTCATCAACATCTGCCCTATTTACCCTAACAGCTAGCAGTTTGCACCTATTATAAGGTTCTTTTGTGGGTTTTTTTAAAAACAAACTAAATCTTATGGTGAATGTCACTATGTGACACTAAAGAAACTCAACCATAAGCCCTAAGCTGTACCTTCAAGTCAGCTCATTCATTCTAAACATGGACAACAAGAGGTTTCAATGTACTTACAGGATTTTTAGAGGCAGTTTTGTTGATGGAGGAAAGGGGAGTGGGTTTTGAGTTTCTTATGCAGGTTCTGGAGGGATAGAGGCTAATTTTGTTTTCATGATTTCGGGAGCATCGAGAGTCAGATTTGGAAACCGTAAGTGGCATTGGAAAGCTAGTTCAGTGAGCTATCTGGTGACATAGGTTAGAATTTCTTCTCTATAATTTCAATCTATCTAATTCACTATGTAATCGACTTCTTCCTTCTCATTCCTAAGAGTAACAGTTGCCCATCTTGAAAGCGGACTTGTAGACATAGTCCATCAAGGATGAACCCCATAATCATACTTGCTGTTTGGTATATCTGTGTTTTCACTATTTTCACTTCTATTTTGCATCTTAATCACCATTTATTAGTTTTCGTAAAGTGATCAATCAAGTAGTTTTCCTCAATTTCCATGCTTTCAGTTAACATTCAAACTCATTAATGGCTAATCAGTTCTACATCAATTTTTAGTATATGGTATCAGAGCAGGTTTTGTTTGTAGAACGTGCCATTGAAATATTAACCAGGTCTAAGTCACAACGAGGAGAAGGAATCCTTGAGAAGATCGATCTAGAGATTGGAAAGCGATGAGTCGTTCAGAAATCGACCATGTCATGATCTGGTGCAGGTGAAAACGCTGAAACAAAGATGAGTGAGGAACAGTTTCAGCAAGTGTTCTTAACTATGCGACAGATGTTGGGAGAATTATATGAAGACAAGAAGGTGAAAGATGCAGCTTCTTCTTCAAAGGCATCAAAGAAGGAAAAAGGTAAAGGGAAGAACGATAAACCACCTTCACCTCCATCATCTCCATCATCCTCTTATCTTCTTCTTCTCCCAGTGGAGAATCTGAAACGGAAAAGAAACCTAAGAAATCATATCTTTTGAAACTTGATGTTAAATTTGAGTTACCTGCTTATGATGGTGAAATGAATCTTGAAAAGCTAGATAATTGGATAAACCAGTTAGAAGTGTATTGTCGCATTCAGAACATTCTAGAGATAAAACTAAAATTTAGTTAGCTGCACTTAGAATGGGGGGAAAAAATTTAATTTGGTGGGAAAGTAGAACTTAGCTAGATGTCAAGCGTAAAGAAAAGTATTCTCTTCATGGTCTAAGTTTTTGAAAGCCCTTAGGAAACAATTCTATTCTTTAGGATATATGCACCAAGCTGTTATTGATTGGTAGCATCTAAGACAAGGTAAAGGGTAGAGTGTTTAGGAGTTTACTCAGGAGTCTAGGAAGAAAGCATTGGTGCTTGGTATTTCATTGGATACACGTGAAACTTTGCTAGAATACATTGACAATTTACATTTATATTTTCAACATACTTTATTGGTGTTTAATCCTAATGATTTTGACGAGGTGTGTGTTCAGGCCATACATATTGAATCAAGTGGTAGACCATTCAAGTGTCATCTCCTTCATACAAAGAGTTGGAAACCAAATATTCCAGTAATAGTAAGGGGAACAACATTTCGAAGAGAAAGAAATCAATGATCGTTCAAAAGGAAAGACCTACTTGTTCTCATTGCCAGAGAATTGGTCATGATGAATCAAAGTGCTAGAAAATTCATCTAGAACTTAAGCCGAAAAAGTTCCTTAAGGAGAAGGATGAAAAGAAGGCCATTGCAGCAGTCCACCAGGATCTAGGTTCGGATTCAGGTGATGAAAGAAGGACAAATGCCATGGTTATGATAGGTAAAACTTCTGATACTAATTCAAGTTCGAAAACTGATATATCTTCTTCAAACATAAATCCTCCACATGAGGATAAAAGAGTTGAATTCTTCCACATAAGGATAAATTCTAAGCATACAAAGATTGACACAATGTTTGACAATGGATCAAAAGCAAATATAATATCTGAACATATAGTTAATCAGTTGGGATTGGAAACACAAAATCATCCAAGACCATAGCCATTAGGTTGGCTTAATAAATCAACTCAGATACATGTCACAAAGCAGTTTTGGTTAAAACGTGCAATTACATCTAAGTACATTGATGAAGTGGAGTTAGATGTGGTCCCAGTAGACATATGTGGAGTTGTCTTAGCAAGTCCTTATCTTTATGATAGAGATGCAATGTTTTTCAGAAGAAAAAATAAATATCACCTAAAGAAAGAAGGGGTTGAATTTATTGTTAGGGCACAAAAAGTCAAATCAAACTTGGATTTAATTGTTACAAATCAAGTTAATCAATTAATAAGTTCAAGTAAATATGCACTTATTTTTATTAAGGAACAACATAAGGATGATTGTTCAGGATGAGAGATTCAATTTATAGATCAATTGGTCAAGCTGGGTAATTCTTTTCCAAGAAATCTTATTCATGAACAAGATAAGCAACATGAGATACATTTAGTGTCTTATGAACATCTTCTTAAAGACATAATGAAGATCAATTAATTAATTCAACTGAAATCTAGAAGCTATCATCATCAATAGTGTATTGTAGGGAATGGTACATGTGAGTCTAATTAGAGACTGGTTTAAGATGGTATGTTTATTTTCAGTTTCAAGAGTGCAGGTTAGTGTTGGGGAAACTCAGTGTTGCATTTATTTGGTATTGCATCATCATTTCATGCTTTAAAAAGTAATGAAACCTCTTTTCAAGTGGAGAGGAAGTCCATAAGTTCTCATAACAAAGAAGCTACGAAAGCAGATCTAAAGTTTCCTTATCATGATTGAAAACTAATACATTAAGTGAAAGTGTAAGTCAATGGAGATATCAGTTAATAGATGAAGAAACAATGATTCAAGTAAATCAACAATTAGTTAGATACTTTCAAAGTCAAACTAAGTTGTAGTAGTCTTTTCTTCATAGTTGGATGAGTTCTATGCAGAAAGTTCACTTAATAATCAGCCAACAAGAAAGTAAATCAAGTCAAGTAATTGATACGAAGTCAAAATCAAAGGAGTATTTGAATATTTCAGTTATTCCGGAAAGTAGATTGTTAACACCCATCAAATGTATTAAACAAAGTTCTACAAATACATTTTCAAAGATATTTTTGAATCACTAACTCATGATTATTTGTGGAAAGAATTCAATTTCCATGTTGATAACAAGTTGTTTTCGCATCGTCACAAGTTGTTCATACTATAGATGGAAGAAATAGGTCACCGAATTGAAAGGTATCATGGTCAGCATCATTAGGGTCATCACATGCAGGTGATTGATCGAATGTATTGGTACATCATTAGGTCAAGGTGGAAAGAGAGGGAGTTCTACCCTCATCGACTATTTAATTAGTCAAACTTTTGTGGTCCAAAAGCTTTCAAGTGGCAGGGAATGATCCAGGAGGATCCGTCGATCCAATTGCACAAGTGTTCAAAGTGCCATCATCAGAGTTCATGGGTATCGTTCAGTGTCATTGCTTCAGTTCTGTTTTGACAGTGTTGGTTATGATAAGGTTGTTCAAGTAATGTTCATAGGTTTTCATGGCATTCAACAGAGATGGTTTAGTGCCTGGTTTTCAACTTGAGTTCATCAATATTTCCCAGGGTTTGGTCGATGACATGTGTTTTTGTCGTTCGACAAACAGGATTGGTGTTGACATGGTTGTGTCGTCCATCATAGAGGTTTGATGTGTCGACATGGGTGTCATTGTGGCAGAGGACTGATATCATCGTTTGTCGATGATAGGCATGTGTTTTTTGTCATCAGAGATGAATGTCATGAACGTCGCATTGTGACAATATTGTAAATATGGGTTTTTAAAAAACTACATAGAAACCGTAATCTTTATATTAAATCCTAGACCTATGTCTAAGTTCTACAAACCCTAATCCTATGCTAAACACCATTCCCTAATGCACTAAACTATGTATCAAATGCACAAAACCTAATCAAAAGCACTAACCCTAATAAATTAACTTATGTATTAAAAATACATGACAAACTATGTTTCAAAACACTCTTGGCCTATTCATTTTCAATACAAAAACATTACGAACAATACAAAACCTTATATCAGTATAACCGCAGGTTACAAAAGCACGTCGAAAAAATGGATTCATGTGAACAGATAGAGGTTGGCTGCCGGAATTAGCAAAGCTGCAAACTTTGACTACGTAAGAATCATGAGGAGTAACCATGGCATATGAACAGGTATCCTAAACCGTCGGGGGCGCAATCAGAGTTAGTTCGGAGGTTAGCCGTAGCGGCAGGAGAATGCGAACACATGGACTGTTAGTCCGCGCTGTCAACCGGAACCGCTGGTGTACTAACTGTGGGGAAGTTCCACTGTTCGTGTGGGAAGTCATCAACCTCCGCCTGGTTTACCCTGACAGCTAGTAGTTTGTGCCTATTATAAGGTTCTTTTATGGGTTTTTTAAAAACAAATTAAACCTTATGGTGTATGTCACTATGTGACACTAAACAAACTCAACCATAAACCCTAAGCTGTACCTTCAAGTCAACTCAGTCATTCTAAAGATGGACAATAGGAGGTTTCAATGTACTTACAGGCCTTTAAGAGGTAGTGTTTCCCATGGAGGAAAGGGGAGTGGGTTTTGAGTTTCATGTGTAGGTTCTGGAGGGATAGAGGCTGATTTTGTTTTCAGGATTTCGGGAGCATCGAGAGTTGGATTTGGAAATTGTAAGTGGCGTTGGAAAGATGGTTCAGAGAGCTATCATATGACAAAGGTAATAATTGGTTGTGTTCAAGTTTAGTCTATAAAATTCACTGTGTAATCGACTTCTTCCTTCTCATTCCTAATAAAAATGGTCGCCCATCTTGAAAGTGGACACGGAGACGTAGTCCATCATGGACGAACTCCGTAATCAATCTTGCTCTCTGGTATATCTGTGCTTTCGCTATTTTCACTTCTGTTTTGCATCTTAATGATGGTTTATCAGCTATCATAAAGTGATCAATTCAAGAATTTTTCCTCGATTTCTGTGCTTTCAGTTAACATTCAAACTCATTAATGGATAATCAATTCTACATCAGTTTTTAGTATATGGTCACATTTCAAATCAATGACCCTCATGGGGTTATAAATAAACTTAGACTCAGAGTCAAGTTGGGACCATACATCCACCACCCAAGACCTGACATTGAACAATTTTCCAACCAATCTAAGTGGGTGGAAAAAACATTGATTAATATGGACAATGCAGTTGTCGATGTGGAGAACACACTTATTGATCTTGAAAAACAATTTGACCAGAGCTCTATCTTGCAGGTGCTAGAACTAGGGGAACCAATGAGTAGTCCTTCTTTATTACATACCCTTGCCAATGAGGAGAAGAATCCAAAGAGGAATAAAGAAGAGGCATCCAATTCTACCATGGAGACTATAGATGAGATGTTTAAGCTCAGAAAAAGGCCCAAGTTGAATCTTGTGTTTGAACAGGAGGAGAACATTGAATTAGTGTAAATATCTGACACTGAAATAACGGGGCAGAGGAGCAAAGGCACAACTGCATAAGGTGAAATGTAATAGCCATCAACCTCCAACACTCAATTGATTGAAAGACAAGAAGTGTTGAGGTTTCTTCCTTTGTCAGGCCAACTGACAGAGAAAAGGACATCAAAGATAGATACAAATAAATAAAGATGAGGAATGGGAAGTTGAAGGCAAAGACATATGCCGAACACTTCAAACATACACTAGCTAACTAGAGCAAGTTGATGTCAGCCTTTGACATGAAAGCAGGAAAGATGCAGTTGTCATTTTTGCAGGCCATTGTATAGCAACCAAAGACCTTGACTGACTATAAGAAGACTAATTTTGAGGTGATGGCCAAGTATGTTCATCCCATTGACCAAATAGAGTTCCACAAACAGGTTGGAGAAATGATTTACTCCACCCTTATAGGAAAGTCCATGGCTGCCCACAAGCTGCAGGATTCATTGGATAATGTGACAACCCAATACAAATTGGAGAAGGGCTCTTCACAGGCCAAAGACAATAGGATAGATTCGTTGGAGAACTTGGTCATTGAACTTGGCCATGATCCTACTGACATGAAGGCTACTGAGAAATTAATAAAAAATAAGAATGAGGATATAGCAACCCTCAAAAAACAACTTAAGATGCCTCATTTACAACACCCACAGACAAAGGAGGTCCTGGAGAGCCAAACAAATCATGAAGAGATGATAGACCTAGTGCTACAGATGAACGATCAGTTAAAGGAGATGGAAAAAGAATTGGATAGCTTGATTCAACTAAAACAAGCTAGTCTTGATGATGCTCCTCCAACTGTCATTCCAATAGTTACCACTATTGTACCTTCTACTTTGGCAACTTCCTTGGCCCCCACAGCTCCAATGGCCACAACACTACCAACATCTACACTGACTACATCAACAAAAAGGTCTACAACAAAAGGTTCTACAGGTGATGAGGCGAACAAGTTGGTCAAAGCAATGGAAGAAATGTCCATTTAGACCACTGAGATGAACAGGCTTAAGGAGAACGTCACCGACTTGGAAAAAAATTACAAATTATCCCAAATCATGTACAAAGAAGAACAACAGAAGTCCACAAGGATGACCGAAAGAATAAAAAACCTGGATAAGGAACTCACATTGAAAGCACCTCTAGTTCAAGCTAAGGATTAACTATGGGTCAATATCACTGACTCTGTCAATGATATTTGGCCATCCATCCAGGTTATTTTTGAACAAATTTATCTAATAAAGAAGGCTATATAAGCCATTCAAAGAGTCAAGGCAGAACTTGGAGACATGCCAGAGGAATCTCAAGGATCATTCACTTCCTCAACTCCAAGAGTAGGTATGACCTGCAGGAATTAGAGATACCTGATAGAACATGTATAATTTTGGAAGTGAAGAGGGTCCTCACCAAGAGGAATTTGATGTTGAAACTAGAGGATAAGAGCCAAACTATGAAATTGGCCATTGAAAGATTCATGGTGAAGTTCAAAGTTTTGAGGAAAAAGGGTTTACCAGATCCCTTGGTTATAAACGAAAAGTTAATGACACAAGACGAATATAATAAAAAGATCAGAAAAGTGGCCAGAGATCAGGTAAATACTTCATCCATGAAGGGTATACCTAATGGAAAAGTATTCTATCAAACTTTTGAGAATTTTTTTTACCTCCAGCATGAGGTAAAACACCTTTTTGTTAATAAGCCTACTTTTGCCAAGTATATAGAGGCGAATGAGATCTACAGGAAGATGCTGAATATCCAATTACCAGATGCTGAGACATGGGAACAACTAAATGATTTACTGTAGAAATACAAAGTAAGAATGTAAATTGTACAGTAAAAGTAAAAGGGACTAATAAAAGGATATTGACAGGTTAGCCAGGTCAAAGTGTATTAGATGAAAGGTCAGAATAAATAGAACATCCCGCATGAAGACCAAACAACAAAAAAGATTAAAGTGAAAAATGTCAAAATATCAAAGCCAACAGAACCTAAATAACAGGGACAACAAGCAGCAGTTCAATAGCTGTCTCTATCTTCTTGCATGAAGATATATCTTTCTCCTAGATTAGTTCCCAAGACAATTTGGGATATTTTGTATAATATTTTTGTATAAATACTTCATAATTTGAAGTATTAAGGGTGGATTGCTATACATTTGTAGAGTTATTTTGATCTTAAACCTAAGGGTTATTGTACCAATTTTCAAGTCAACGGACTGGAGCAAGCAATAAAAAGATTGCACTACAGGATTCATGAGATGAGCTATTGTAGTGAAGTATCTTTTTTTGTCTGATTTTTTCACTCTCTTATGTGTTTCATAAACTTAAATGTTATCTAAATTTGAATGAATTAACTAGAAATTTAACTAAGAAGTTGTTTAAGCACACTCTATTTTTCAGAGCTAATCATTTATATGTTTTCCTCTAATATCCAAATTTGAGAACCCTTAATTTCTCTCCCATCCGGGTTGACCTCTTTCATTTCTCTTCATAATCCGGCCTAGGGAACCCTTAATTGCTCCCTGGATCCGATTGGAAACCATTTCACCATCAAGCCTTTGAGATTTGTAGTAACTCCTCTATCTTGCTTTGTAGACACTATTTTTAGAACTTAATCCAATCCTGTTTGTTTGACATTTGACCCCATAGCCCAATGGTAAAAGACAACCCTTTTTCATCTAAGTAAGTGATCCCACCACCCAAATTCAAATAAAAAACCCAAGCACAATCATAACTAGCCTAAAATCAGTTAACTAAAACAAGTTTAAATTAAAAAGAGAGAGCCTTCTCTGAGATTAGGAAGGTTAGATCCTGATCTCCAAAGTTGGTTTGTGGTTACCTGTATCATTTTTTTTTCTAACAACTTAGAAGAAATTTTGGAGTGATAAAATTAGGTACCTATAATACTAGTGTATTCCCTTATTATTATTTTCATTGTACCAGTTATTGTTATTGTTGTGCCCATGTGTTGGGAATAATACTGAGAGGGGGGGTGAATCAGTATTTACAAACCAACAACTTTTTCATTTCATAATCATATTTATATATGCTACTTCAATTAAGGGAAATCACGTGTGCACACAACTGTTATTAAGGCAACCAACATATGTCCAATGAACTTATGATTCAATTAATTCATCATATGTTGATCTTTAATCAATGCATCAATACTTTATTAACCATTAAACAATAACCATGTACAGTAATAACATAATAAACCATCACACATAAGAAACACACACAAACACTAAGATTTAAGGTGGAAACCAATGCGGGTGAAAAACCACCTGCTGTTGTCATATTTGTCTTATTTTAAAATAAGAAAAACATGTTTAAAATCTTGTATAGATGTAGATTCATCCTAGTACATATGCACCCACTTGCAGAAGGCTACAACCTTCTCTCTTTCTCCAGCTTCTACTAGAAGGGAGCTACAACCCCCTAACTCTTGTACTAGCTGATATTTTTACCAGTACTTAGGTGTCGGCTTAGAGAAGGCTCCAACCTTCACCCATTCTGTAGATTCTATTGGAAGGAAGCTCCAACCCCCTGACTCTTGTATTGGCCAATATGTTTACGAGTATGTAGGCGCCGACCTATAGAAGGCTACTACCTTCAGTCTTCCTCCAGGGACCACATTTCATAAATTTTTAGACTGGATACTCCTGGTACACAAAAAAACAATATCAAGGCCACATTTCATCAAATTTTCATAT
>APFE030680264.1:0-11964 GCA_000404065.3 Pinus taeda
GAAATTAATGACTGTGCGTTCTTTCTTTACTACAACATTTCTTTTGCTTTTGAAATTGAGCACATACAGCGCGAAACTACCTTTGAAATAAAAAGACTTCCTCGGGTTGATAATTTATGTGGCGCTTGAATTGGGAAACAATTAAAGCGACCAACAGTAGGCTCTCAACCCTTTAACCTCATAGGTTGGTCATTCCTAGCTTGCATATGAAAGGCTCTAGAGCAAAGTTTCGAATGGGGCAGGCTCCCCAAAAAATGAACCTATCGATGAGACATCCTTATTATACCACTGGCACGATAAATGTTCTCGCAAAGTTCAAGCTCGTTAAAAACAAAACCTAGTTATGAGCATATGTTCTCCCAGAGTTTAAGATCATTAAAAAATGAACCCACTTCCGGTAAATAACCTTTGTGATCGCATTACTATCAGATTTTGAGCCTTGGTCATGTTCTTACCATCACCTCCACTTTTTAGCCGAATCCGCCTCCACTTGATTGTTTACCCTTTTGAGGAACAACTGTGAAGAGTGATTCTATTAGCTACTTTATTTACATTGTTGTGATTGAAAAGTTCCAAAACTTACTTGGAACCAGTTTCTATCCAAAAACATCACTCGTTCCTCAAAAAACAAGTCTCCCTTAAGATCTTTTCATCTGACTCGTAAAATATGAAAAGATTGTTGAGCAATTGGCCTCTCCAGCTCGTTAAAGTGATCAGAAGTGCCATCCCTCCTCTAGATTTTAATCTTTTTGGACCTGAGGGATCATTACACAAAAAGATCGAGCGCTTGTCTTGTTCGGCTCATTAAAACTATCGAAAAGTCATCCCTTTCATATTATTTTATACTTTTTTGGACTTAAGGGATTAAATTACGAAAAAAGACTACAGGAGTTGCCTTTCTGTCTCTTTTTAGACTCTCTAAAATTGAAAAGAACCGAGTTATCTTTGTCATTAAACTCGTTAAAACAATAGCGACAAACTTGTCCATGCAGACAAGAACGAGTTTCACTGTCACTAGGCTCGCTAAAACATAGCGATAGGTTTGCCCAAAGGGAAAATTATAGAACAAGCATATGTTATCCTCCTCAAGCTTGACAAAAATAAAGAGGTACTGGTCAACAATGACTGGGGAAAATTAGGAAGAAAACTTGAAGAACTTCATTGGCAGTAGGTCGCTCTTGAACATGACACTTTCACTCCATCACCATGATTGAGTCAGGTTAGGTTATTTCGTTCACTGGTCACATCACCATTGGTCCTGTACCATCCATTTTTGGGGTTAATGCTACCAATCCATTTCAGTGTCGTTGATATATTCAATAGAAGTCGCTCAGAGAATTCACCAACCCAGCTAACATCCCATCCGCTGCAATACCTTCACACTTAATTCTTTCATGAATGCCACCCTAAACCTTGTATCATCAAATCGTTTTCACCTCCACAAAATCATTTGCTCCATTTCATGTTATAGATTGTGGGATTCATTAAGGCCCTCCTATGATAGGTCACTTCTTGTTGACATCAGCTCATTATCCAAGAAGTTGACCTAGGAACAACCCTTTCAGTACTTTGAAGCTTGCATGCCTCAATCGTAAGTTTCTCGCTTCCATCAACAGGTTTACATCAATGGCCTTCGACCGAAAGATTTTGCATGGTGTTCGACATCGACTCATGTATTCACACCATGTGAATTGTATTGTAGTACCTTGAGGGTCATTATCATTATCGGTGACTCCTCTTGTGCATGTCAATAACTTACATCATTGGCTGGTAATCAGACGATGTCTTTCCATGTTCGACTTCATAACATCTTTTCACATGGATCGACTTGTAATTCGGGTGAAGATTGAACGAGTTTGAAGACCCCAGATCTAGTTTCATCCATCTAGGCTGCGATACATTCAAGAAAATAAAGACATAAAATGTACATCATAGCTGCACAGATAATCATCCAAGCCAAAGGATGATAGCTCTACCAGAATCATCAGTCTGTCACACAGACGGTTATCTGTCATATGTACATGAAAATGAGTTTATAAAGTTGAGCATGGGAATTCCCACCTTAGCTAGATCATGAAAATATTATGTAGATAATGTATTGTATTGTATCTTATTATAGGTCACCTTCTAGTTCGAAAAACCTCGGATCCTCATGATAAAGCATTTCACTCGACATCAGAAGATTTAAAACCTCATGCTTTAGGGGGCAACTGTTATAGACATATTTGGGCACTAAAACCCCAATCACATATGTCCATAAACCAAGGGCTTCTAAGCTCCTAAAAGTGTTGTTTCATACCCTAAAGGAATAGGGTCAGCTGATTACATCATCTCCCAGAAGTTCTCCCTGAAAAACTACTCAGAACTGGTCAAAATTGGACCATACAGACTGCTCAGTGCTAAGGGTGTGATGCATCTCACCTACTACATGCAAAAAGTGTGATGCATATTGAAAATCCCTTCTGTAGGGTGCGAAGAGTAAGAGCAGACAAATGGTAGAGGCAGTTGGCTAGATGGAAACCTAGAGAATCTTCTAGAAACTACCCATTTGACACTTTCCTCTCCGAATTTGCCCAAGGATGAGTAAGAGATCATGAAATCTCCAAGTGGAACCAAGAGCTATCAGAGAAATGACACTAATCAAAATCCCAGAAGCTGACTCACCCACCTGCAAATATCTATATATGGATCCCTCATCCTAGAGATCCAGAGGCTGGAACTTTGTATTTTGTAAGGAAGTGTTGTTGGTTTCTCTGTGAAACATTGTATTGTTGGGTGATCTAGCTTTTCATGAGGTGAAGAGGGTTGTCATGCTGGGAGGATGGTGCTGGATTAGATAGCTTGGTTGTAATCCTCTCTTCTACTACTTCTATCAATAAAGCTATTTGAATTTTCCTCCATATTCTTGTATATTTCTGAATCTTGTATTGGTATATGCATTTGTATGGTTAATATACATCTGATCCTATATTGTTTATGGTTATAGATCTCTATGCTTTGATGGTATTATGCTGCTTTGACTCTACAGGTGTTCTTTGAAGTGGGACAAGTGGGGAAAGAGTGGTGAATTTTTGTCAAAGGAGGAAGGAAACAAGAAAGGAGCCAAGCGAAAGACTGAGGTTGGTACTCTCTGTTTCTCTCTCATCTATCTCTCATAAAGGAAAACACAAGTAACTTTGGTTTTTTTGTTTGTAAGATATCTACCCATCTTAGTGGGACTAGTAGCTCTGAATGGACACTATCTTAACCGATAACACATTCACTAATGAAGTACTGGACAATGTGGGAGGATAGGAAGAATATTCCTTCATTGATGGTTCCTCTGGATACCATCAAACTAAGATCGCACCAGAAGACATCAGTAAGACCACCTTCACGACAGAATGGGGATGTTTCTAGTATACAGTGATGCCATTTGGACTTCATAATGCGTCAGTGATCTTCTCACGCATAGTCATCACAACGTTCAAGGAATTTATTCACGAGTTCTTGGAGGTATATTTTGATTATTGGATAGTGTTTGGGCTAGTAAGCGCCGTGTAGCTAGTTTACACTTGATGTTGGATACATGATGAAGGTATCAGATCATGTTGAACCTGAAGAAATTCTTGTTCTGCATCCCTTTCAAAATCTTTCTGGGTCACGTGGTGTGAAAGTAAGGACTAATGGTGGACCTTGCTAAGATCACAGTCATAATTAATTTGGAGGTGCCAAGAAGTGTCAAACAGTTGTGTGCAATGTTGGGTCATACTGGATACTACCGAAAGCTCATCAAGAGTTATGCTCAGATTACCATGCCCATGGAAAAGTTGCTAAAGAAGGACGCTACATTATGTTGGAATGAATAATTTCAGCATAGTCTGGATGTCTTAAAGGAGAAAATGGTTACAGTGCCAATCTTGGTCTTCCCAGACTGGAAGAAAGAATTCCATGTGCAGGAAGCTGTCAAAAGCTGAAAAGAATTATTCAACGACAGATCGCGAAGGGTTGGCTATAGTGTATGCACTCCAAAAATTTAGACATTACCTTTTAGGTGGACATTTCAATATGTACACAGACTATTCTACATTGAAGTATCTAGTCAATAAACTTGCGTTGGGGGGGAATATGCAGATGGTTGTTGTTATTTCAATAATATGATTTTGAAGTAATTGTGAAGCCAGGAAGATTGAACATGGGACCAAACCATCTGTCGCGCATTGAAACAAGAGAGGAGCCTACTAATTTGGAGGAAGGGACACCCGACGTGCAACTCTCCACAGTGCACATAGCAGATAATCACTTTGCAGAAATTATCCACTTCTTGACTACAGGAATGACTCAAGAGGGATATACCAGTCAACAAAAGAAAGAATTGGTGGTGCGGGCGGTAAACTTTTCGGTCATTTCGGATCATTCGTATAAGATGGGATCAAATGAAATACTTCAACGTTATGTTCCTGATTTTGAGCAAAAAAGTATCCTCGTTGAAGCTCATGGATGAGCTGCAGGAGAGCATTATGCAGGGAACGAAACAATGCAAAAGATTTTACGCGCTGGATTGTGGTGACCGACGCTGCATAAAGACTCTAAAGCATATTGTAAGCAATGTGATGCATGTCAAAGGATCGACAAGCCATCATGGAGGGATGAGCTGCCTCTGAATCTATAGGTGTCATTGCAGCCATTTGAGAAATGGGAAATTGATTTTGTAAGACCAATTCAACCCCCAGGCAAGAAAACTGTTGCGCATTATGTCATGACTGCAACAAAGTATTTGACCAGATGGGCGGAGGCACAGCCTGTGAAAGGCTATATAGGGGCAACAATAGCAAAATTTCTGTTTGAATATGTGTTGACTAGGTTTGGCTGCCCAAAGATTTTGATGAGTGATCACGGTATGCATTTTCTTAATGAAACGATCAATGCACTAACATAAGAGCTCCAGGTTTACCATCAGAAGAGTATGCCATATCATCCTTAGGCCAATGGAATGGTTGAGGATTTTAATAAGATATTGGAGAATGCATTAACAAAGGTTTGTAATGCATAGCAGACTGATTGGGACATGCACATACCAGCAGTGTTACAGGCTTACAAAACTACTTGTAAAAATCTTACTGGTCAGACACC
Source organism: Pinus taeda (assembly GCA_000404065.3). Lineage (NCBI taxonomy): Eukaryota > Viridiplantae > Streptophyta > Pinopsida > Pinales > Pinaceae > Pinus > Pinus taeda. Next base: position 5,113 of record APFE030680264.1, read on the forward strand.
TTTTAGGTTGGTCTATAGCGTAGAAGCTATGATGCCTATGGAGTATTGTGCCAAGTCTGTGTATAGTGCCTTTCACAAGGAATGTCAAACCACAAAGCCTTAGAATAAAGGCTCGCACAACTAGTGGAGCCTTAGAAATTCCCACTATAGATCACCTGGTAATGCAATGTACTAAAGAAAAACACTTGATCTACTTCTACAAAAATTTAGTGGAAGCTTAATCGAACATGAGCAACATCAATAAGAAAACATATAACTAATAACAAGGAATCAATCACACATAAAATAGAAGATATAATCTGGGGAAAGCCTCAGCCTAAAACCCCAACTCTGTATTATCATACAAGTGGAAATATAGCAAATATTACAAAAAGAATCAGCTCAAAAGCTATCATGCTCTCTCTGCAATACCTCTGCTGCTCATAGACAGTCAAAGGCCTCTATCTAACCTTTGGTCTACCCTCCGAGCCTCCTATTTCTTTGCACAATTCTGATTGGAGTCCAATGCAACCACATGTGTGAATTTGCCTCTTCACACACTCATGAACCTCTAATCTAACTGCGCAGTCCTGAAGGAGATAAATCCTCATCATGGATGAGCTTCCTTTATAGGAAAAATATTCATCCAACTAATAGTACATTGTCCCTTCTCTGATCTCATTTGGGTCTCTGTCTGAATTGACATTCATGGGTTATTCATGAGAGAATCTTTAGTTATTTGAAGAATAGCAGTTATATGCAAACATGCATTAACTAACTGAACTTACTTAATTTAAACAAATTGTTTAAATCAATTATAACTGGAATTGACTCAATTAACTGATCCCACTAATTACTACTCAAATTAGAGCTCATCCTTATCTATTTAACTAATGCATAAATTCCTCAATTAATAGATAAATTGTTGCATGTCCTCACATAGACTTCATGTTTGATTTTTCACAACTAATTAATTCATGGAGAATTAATTAATTTATTTTGAAACAACTGTTAAGTTCAAATTCGAATTTTACTTCCTTTTTTTATTCCAAGGACTGACTAAAATAGCAATCCATCCTGAACTGCTAAAAATAGAAATTCTATTTTTAGCACTTCCATTTTTCATTCCTTGTTGCCAATCCAGCACTAGTACCCAAACTGCTATTTTTAGCAGTGATATTTTTAGCACTTCTATTTTTAGCATTTATTGTTGCCATTTTTCAACACTCCCTCTCAACAAGAAAGGCTTCATCTCAAACCTGATCCTATACCTTTGGAATTTTCTGCATGCAACACTTCTACCAAGTGTGGTTGCTCCAACAACTCTCGGAACAAAAAAAACTCCCAACTGACCTCTCTGTTTGGCTAGAAACATACTCTGATGTTGAATCTCTACCTGCTGCTAACAAGTGCTCCCTCTCTGACCTCTGAGATGCTGCAACACTCCATGCATCTTGCACTATTGTATGCCTCTCTGTGCCATCCTGCACTGGTGCAACACTCATGTGCCTCTCGCATTGTTGCAGTCTATTAGCTCAACACAGTCCTGCGACTCCTGCACTATAGCTCTCTCGACCACTCCATTCGCATCTGTCTCTACCCAATTATCCAGTCCTACTACTCCTCATTAGGGCTCCTGTAGCAAAGTCGAATCAAAGAGGTTGTGTACCTCAAGGATCCTGCCCCTCCTCCTTGGGACAATCACTCCACATCGCCCCACCTCCTACCTGGAGGTATGGTTGCATGTGATCCCTCTGCCCACCTAGCTCAAAGTTTCCCCTTACTGGAGGTCACTGCATGAGTAGATTTCTATGCTCAATCTCCTCTCAACTTCTCTAGTTGTGGCTTCTCCACAACCTCCTAAAGCTGCTTCACCAATTGTGGCTCCTCCAAAATTGTCTGAGACTTCTTCTAGCGTTGCATGCTGAGAGGTAATTTACTCTCCTTCTCAACCACCAAGTATCTAAACTTTGCCTTGCTCCTCAAGGCTTTGCATGCATCTTGTACCTCAAGTGCGTACAGGGTCTTGGCTAGCACACCAATCTGTTTCATATTTCCTGCCGTCACAAAATTTTCTGGAAAAAGAGCTGATTTTAAATCAATGAAATCTCCCTCATTCGAACTCCAATTCAGCCAATTGTTTTTTTGAATTTGGGTATTTTTTCCGAAGGAATCCAAGTCTGCTATTTTTTTTTGAAAATTTTGTACATAATTTTTTAGATCTTCTTTGCAAACTCGCAGCTCAAAACTTAAAACTTTGAAATCTCCTCTTAGTATATTGTTCTCTCCTTTGATTACCTTTGCTCCGATACCATGTAGAATTTTTCTACAAATCAGCTAGCTCCGATACCATGTAGAATTTTTCTACAAATCAGCTAGCTCTGATACCATGTAGAAATTCCCACTGTAGATCACCTGGTAATGCAATGTACCAAAGCAAAACACTTGAACTACTTCTACAAGCAATTTAGTGGAAGCCTAATCAAACATGAGCAACATCAATAAGAAAACATATAATTGATAAGAAGGAATCAATCACACATAACATAGAAGATATAACACGGGGAAAGCCTCAACCTAAAACCCCAACTTTGTATTATCGTACAAGTGGAAATATAGCCAGTATTACAAAAATAATCAGCTCAAAAGCTATCTCGCTCTCTCTGCAATACCTTTGCTACTCATAGATAGTCAAAGGCCTCTATCTAACCTCTGGTCTACCCTCCAAGCCTCCTATTTCTTTGCACAATTCTGATTGGGTTCCAGTGAAACCACATGTGTGAATTTTCCTCTTCACACACTCACCAACCTCTGATCTAACTACGTAGTCCTGAAGGAGAAAAATCCTCATCATGGATGAGCTTCCTTTACAGGAAAAATATTCATCCAACTGATAGTACACTGTCCCTTGTTTGATCTCAACTGGGTCTCTATCTGAACTGACATGCATGAGTTATTCATGAGAGAATCTTCAGTTATCTGAAGAACAGAAGTTATATGCAAGCATGCATTAACTAATTGAATTAACTTAATTTAAACAAACTGTTTAAATCAATTATAACTGGACTTGACTCAGTTAATTGAGCCAACTAATTACTACTCAAATTAGAACTCATCCACTTTAACTGATGGATAAATTCCTTAATTAATAGATAAATTTTTGTATGTCCTCACATAGACTTCATGTTTGATTTTTCACAACTAATTAATTCATGGAGAATTAATTAATTTATTTTCAAATAGATGTTAAGTTGAAATTCGAATTTTACTTCCTATTTTTAGTCCAGGGACAGACTAAAATAGGAATCCATCCTAAACTACTAAAAATAGCAATTCTATTTTTAGCACTTCCATTTTTCATTCCCTGTTTCCCAATCCAGCACTGGTACCCAACTCGCTATTTTTAGCAGTGCTATTTTTAGCACTTCTATTTTTAGCATTTCTTGTTGCCATTTTTTCAACACCTTCAAGGTAAATGATTTGGTTTTATTATATGATAGTAAGTTTGATAAGTTTCTAGGGAAGTTTCAGAAGCACTGGCTGGGACCATATGTCATCAAATAAATTACATATGGTGGAGCAGTCCATCTCGTGAAGTTGAATGGAGATCCATTTCCAAGAAGGGTAAAGGGAAGTCGATTGAAGCCATATACAGGAAATTTGACCCAATGAATACATGACGGTAGCACAGTCTTCGTATTCTAGGAAGCTGCAAGGAAGCACGAGACTATAAACTACATTGACCGATTTGTAGAGCTACACGATAGAGGGGTTGCACACAAAAAGGTAATGTCACAATATCAGGAGGCACACAAAGGGAGTTGCATTGTGAGGGGAGATACCATGCATCATAGCTAGAAGATGATTGTTACAATTATTGTTCATGATTTGACTGCCATAAGCATGATTAAGATGAGGGGGGGGGGGGGGCGACATTTAAGAAAATTAAGGAAATTAAGGCTGAAATCTTTGGAGATATTATGCCAAATCAACATTTATGGATAGATTTTATAGGGAACAGTCGAATTTGAATTCGAATTCGCCTATAAATTACGTGTGGCCATCCAGCAAAGAACACTTTGCGTCCTTAGAATTTTTACGTTGTGATGTCGATTTCCTATGAATCACTCGTATTAGGAGGCTTTAGTTGTGAGCCCTACATTTTCCAAGTTATTAGAGGTAAATCAGACATTCATCCTAGAAAATATGCTAGGACCAAGCCCCGCGGAAACTATGAGTACTGGTTGGGATGCCACTTCTGAGGGAGTTTCTCCGAAGGTTGTGAGCATGGAGGCTCTAATTGTTGTGCCTACGATGCTGAGGTCACCTTGCCCGAAGCCTACACCAGTGAGGGAAGCCCCCAAGCCCAATAAAGACAAACAAAAGAAGCTAATGTCAGTGCATGAGTCACCGAGGAAGCATGCTGCTACCCAGGCCCAGAAGAAGGAAAAATAATTGGCGAAGGATAAGGGGAAAGTGGTCGATTTGGAGGCTGAAGAAGGCGCAGAGGATATAGATGCCGAGGGGGTGGAGCCTATCTCCAAACTGCAATATTATATCCCTCCACGGAAGGGAAAAGTGAAGGTCCCTAAGGACCCGGATGCAAGAAAATTCCTCCTCAATACACCATTTCTATCGGAGTGAATCACCTTTGAAGGTCCACGCTTGGCAGAGATTCCCCATCTAAAGTTAGAAGACTGCGATTTGGCGGACCATGAGAGGTTCCCCCACCTCACAACAGAAAATTACATGAAATGGGTCTCTTATAAAGAATCAGGTGTCACCGCATTGGTGCCTATGGAGTGGATTCACGGAGTGAATCAGTCAGGGTTGTTGAACCTGTTGTGGGTGGCCCACTACCACCACTCCAACATCAACCTCATTGTCATCAAGAAATTGTTGACCCTGGTGCATGACAGGGTTTTTGGTTGAGCATGCCGATCTCGATTACAGATATGTTGATCCATGGGATCAAGCTCTTACTGTAGTCGTGGTTGAATCCGGCCAAGGAATTTGGCAGAAAGACGAGTGAACACAACCTAGCAGAGAAAATCAAGGAAAAGTTCAACTTGGTCAAGAAGCTGCGCAGGTACTCCATCACCTCTATCACCGACCCCATGGTACAAGTTGCTACATAGATCATAGTCAGTAAGGTCATGAAAAAATGTCATGCGGACAAGGTTCCAGCACTAGTAATTTCATTGGTTGCACAGTACACGGAGGGCATGTAATTCAATTGGTTGCACTACTTCTGTAGTGAGTTCCTCGTGAACTGTCAAGAGGCGTAGGATGAGAGAAAAACTTTCCACTATGCGTGGTTGTTGCTCTCCATTGTGCTAGTGGCTTCAGACCTATCGAAGGATGGTCAGTTTCCTCATGTGGAAAAAGTATTGTTGGAGGCCACCCAATTTGCCTCCCTTTGGGCCACAAAGGATGTTGTACAGTTCACAAAGACCAAAGTATTATTGGTGTTGATGGAGGCAAGCATTCGCATGGCCATTAACTAGAAGACGTATTTATCCCTAACACTGTTCAAAAAATTAGCAGAGTATGCGGAGTTTAAGGCATATTTCTACCGCATATATATCAAGGTGTGGAAGGATCTGCAACGAAAATGGTTTGATCTGCCTTACTTGGCCATGGACAACACTATCCAGGAAACCATCAAGTGCTAACCAAAAAATTAGCATACTCCATCCGATCTGGCCATGGGCTCCAGCAAATCCATAGAGAATAAAATGGAGGAAACAAAGTAGAAGGGCCAACAGTTGGTCGAGAAGCATAGAAAAGAGGCTGAGGAGAAGGACTGGGTGGAAAAGGAGTGTGCTGTGAAGTAGCAGGCCGAACAAGAAGAGCACGAATCCGAGTAGAGTGGTAGGTCCCCTTCACCCTAGACAGAAGAAGAGGAACAGTCAGAGCAGGGTGGTGGTGGAGATGAAGAATAGAGCATGCCATTCTGGGTGAAGCGGTAATGGGAACAAGAAAAGGAAGGGCCCTTGAAGAAATCCAAAGAAATAAATCCATCGCTAGATCCCATCACACTGACAGAAGGTGACCTTGATGAGATTGGAGATAAGGTACACAATACTACAGTGGAACTGCTCCAGTAGTTCGAACAACAGCAACAACAGGTGCTAAGTACAATTCAGAAGGATCTGTGTGAGTTTTAGATTGATATGAGTAGGATCCAGGTGGACACAAGGCAGGTAAGTGACGCATAGACAAGTTTGGCACTTGGGACCAGTCAGGCAGTAGAGATGGTCAAATCATTGGATCTCCGGGTAGTCACACTACCAAAAGGATCCTTGAGTACGAAGGCGGTCAATGATAAGGTTGTCATAATTTCTCTGAAGAACATCAGCCTCAACCTGGCTGCACTCCCCAATGAGCACCTTCACACACCGTAGTCAAATGTGAAAGTAGAGCTAAGAGCATGAGAGAAGCATGCGCTCAGCCTCATAAGAAAGTATCAGGTAAACAACAAGCAGATGTTCACCAAAAAGATAGAGGCTTTGGAAGCAAAGAAGACGGTTGAGGCGTAGAGCATCCAGATATTGGTCGCATGATAGAAGCATGCAGGACAGTGCCAAAATTTCATATCCCTAAGGAGGCACCATTAGAGGCAAAGATCAGAAAGCTTGTTGCGGGTGTATGGGATGCCAAGGCAGAGGTGGCTAGAGTTTAGTTTGAGCTGAACATGAAGATAACAAAACTGGAGTTGAAGTCACAGCCTTCAACCCTATTACACTGAAATTTGTCACCATGGTTATCTGCAGTTAAATAGCCATGTTGTCCTCCTTGTCAAGCCTCAAACCTTTGCTCTTCATGTCAAACTTCAAAAAGAGAGAAAGTCACTTTAAAACATGTTTATCT
>APFE030680264.1:22988-38967 GCA_000404065.3 Pinus taeda
CTTCTGGATAGTGGAGCCTCATTCCACATGACTGACGATAAGAGTTTATTCATTACCTTGGAAGAGAAAGACCTCAATATACTCATAGAGATAGGTGCGATGAAAGGTATAGTGTTTCCAGAGTGGGCACGGTTTCTTTTCAGAGGGAGCATGGAGCTTCTATCACCTTGAAAAATGTGAAGTACATGCCTAGACTAAGAAGAACTTGGTATCGATCACGATGGTGGAGGACAAAGGCTACGATGTTGTCTTGAGTAAGGGAAAGGTTTTCCTTAGACACATCACCACAGGTTATGTGAAACATATCGGTTCACAGGTATAGAACTTGTATGCTCTTGAGGTTCGAGATGCATGGAAAGCCTTAAGGAGCAAGGAAAATGTTAGAGACTTGGTGGTTGAGAGGGAGAGTACATTACCTCTCAACATGCAGCACCAAAAGAAGTCTCAGACAATTGTGGAGGAGCCACAATTGATGAAGCAACTTTAGGAGGTTGTGGATTAGCCACAACTGGAGAAGCCGAGAGGAGATCGAGTAGAGGCATCCACTCATGTGGAGTGTGAGGTGAGAATTGCACAGGTGGCAGTTGGAGGACCCAGGAGAAATTGCGCAATGAAATAGGAGGATTGGAGGACTGAAGGAAGGCATATGTGTTGTCTATTCTATCTATGAGTAACAGTGAGGGATTGTATTAAGAGATGGATAGCTTGAGAGCTAAATCTTTGTGTAATCCTTAGATATTTCCACTTGTGTGATATTACAGATAGTGGGGTTATTAGTTGAGGCTTTCCTCAGAGTATTCTTTTGTGTTTCATGTGTATAATTTCTTCTTCTTTGTTATATGTGTTCCGATTGATCTTTCTCAAATTGATTAAGCTTCCAAAAGTTTGATAGTAGAAGTAGATTGAGTATTTTGCTTTAGTACATTGCATAATCAATTTAATCTACAGTTTCTCTACAAGACTTATAGAGAGTAGAATTTCTACAACTTCCTGAAGAGATAGAACTGGCTTACAGAGTTAGACCCATACAAATTGCTATAGTTCTCCTAGTGTGCCACCAAGTGTTGTAACTACTACAACCCCACTCCAAAAATTTTCCTATGCTTCTATTTTGGAGCCTACCTTCTGTTTATAAGAACTTATCTTTCACTCTCATCAAGTATTCCTTTTAATTGTCATGTGTTCTTATCACTTATCCATGCATTCAATCTTTGTGATGAGTTCATTAGGTTCTCTTGATGATGAATAAGTATTTTCGAAGACAAATAAACATCTTCCAAACACAAGTAAAATTTTTCCCAAATCCCAAAGCAACTCCAGGTCTTGACTCTTAGAACTACACAATTCCTCAAGGTTTCCAATTGCGCAATATCCTGATGATCAAAACTGCACAACCTTGAAGACTAGCAGACAGTAAACTTGCAAACTATAAAATCTCTATTTTAGAGTATGAACTACACATTTCACTAAGCTAATGGATTATGTCATCCCTTGTTTCTAGGAATTGCATAGTCGCCTTTGCAAGTGAGACTTTGTAAGTTCTCAGAGTAATAAAATGTGCATCCCTAGATAATAAGGAGTGAGTAATCAGTGCTTGACATGTGGCATAATGTTTATATTTTGAGCTAAACAACAGGTGTCACTACTTCCTTGATTTTAGGCATGTCCATCAGAAACCCTAAGCCTAGCCCTATGGGGAGAAACCTATAAGATAGTGGCTATTAGAACTCATTTTCACACTTTAACTTTGAGCTCTAGCCTTCCTCATTAGATCAACGAGCTTTCAACTTGGTTTGAAATTCTTTTCTGGGTAAGTTTTTTGTGTGTTGTTTTTTTCCATTTTTTTTGTATATTTTACTTCTATGAGTGTTATTTTTCCCATTTATTTTCATGGTACATGGTGTTTGTATTAATATTATCTTGTAGAGGTGTTGTTTTAGTCCATCGTTCAATTTTTTCAAGTGTTGCATCACCTTCTTGCTTGTTTCCTACCAATAATTTCCGCTGCAGGGACTTTTTATGCATGCTTGTTTTTCGTTTTTCATGAACAATTTTGGGCCATGTTATTCACTAATATAATCTATCATAAGTCTGATCTACACTTTCTCCTACCCCAGCTTCATATATCGAAGTTTTTTTCTCTCTCTCTCCTTCACAAAATTGTATAATCATCACTATTTTTTTCCCACACTCAACTATGTATTTCACATCCTCAGGCTTGAAGCATTCTCCTTGACCTTTAAGATTGTGCAATATGCATTGACTAGCTTGTCCATATCCATATTAGGCAGTTCCATGCCTCAGCCCTCAGCCTTGGCCATTGATATCATGGATTATGTACCCTTTTCTCTCTCTTGCCTAGCTAAGACTGCACATTGTGCAATTTCAAGCCTCAAGCTCTCCCTTGACTATTGGAACTACGCAATCCCTCTCCTCACCATGCACTAGGTAATCCCAGTCATATGTCTACCTCATAAAGTCCAACAACTACGCAATTTGTCTCCTTGATGAGTGATTTATCGCTTTATGTTTGACTAATGGAATGATCTGCTTGATCTAACTTGTTTTCCATACTACCTCTCTTGTTGTAGGTATTGCAATTTTTTAGCTCATCTCTTCTCCATTGGCAGGAATCATCATGCCTCCTAAGAGATCAGCCTCAAACGAGAGAAAAAAGAGCTATATTGATGAGGTGGTTGAGAGTTGTCAAGTTATCTTGCATATTCATTCTGATAATCAACTCATCATTGAAAAGGACTCTGAGACCACTTTGAACATGGTTAAATATGATTTTACAGCTGAATAATACAGAGTAGGTATAGAATGTACATAGAGGTATATATCGTTTCCAGCAATCAACTTTCCACAAGGAAGCATGCATGTTCTCATTCTTCCTTGTGAAAATGTTATCAAGTGCATCCTACATGGCCTGAATACTAAGAACAAGCTACTCAATAGTTTCAGTGGACATCATATTGCTTCCAATACGGATCATGATTTTCAATGGATGTATGATTTACCTAATCCCAAGCAGTATATGGATTCACACTTATATGTTATTAAAAACTATTTGAGAACCAAATATGTGATTAAGAATTGAGTGAAAGAGCCAACAAATTTTTTCCATACACCCAACAATACTTATAAAACTAAATGCTCGGGACATGTTCCAATATTTTATTATATTTGTTTTCAGATTTATGTACAAAAGGATATTGATTCCTTTCATGAAGGATGGGTGTACATGTTGTATCAAATTATCACTGAGGGAAAGACATTTAATTGGTCTGACCTTTTGGCCAAGCAGCTTAGAGTCAATGCAAACATGGCAAAGAATCCTCCCAATGTTAAATAAGGAAAGTCCTATATGTTTGGCTATATATTGGATGGTATATGTGCCCTGAATGCCTTTATTGGTAAGAGCTGGAATTGGGTACCTAAAGATCCTCTTGTCCATATATATTACAAAATACTAGGAGAGTGCAGTCACAAAGGAGTTATTGGAAAGTTGGTTGATTATTTCTGCATTGTTTTGTATCAACTGATCTTTGAAGAAGAACCTCCTTGCATGTCTCAAGAGGTGATGAATTCAATATCAGAGGTTGTTGATTGGTTGGCCACTCCAAATGGCACTTACCTCTAGGTGTTTAGTGGTTTGAGGCATTTTCATTTTTGTTATTGAGTTATGCCACATATCATTTTGTCATGCAAGAAGTTGTGTATCATATTTTCATAGGGTTGTGAGCGGTGTTGCAGAGGAAAAATAAATTGGCTTGGCCCGCCTTTCATCTACAAGTGTGATCTCACATAATCATGAATCTAAAGGTTGCATAAGATAAAGTCACAAAATTCGAGAACTTCAAGTTCCACACTATATATTGTTGGGTTGTGTTATATTCTTTCCATTACTAGCCCACAAAGTTAATTGGGGGGTTAGAGGGGGGTTCACATGGGGTTTGAGGCATACCCGTAACCCCACTTTATGGGGTCCAGGGCAGCGCCTCAGAAAATTTTGGGTTTGGAACCTATGTTATGTTGGGCGGACCCACCTATGGTTTTGTGCATGGTTTTCACACATGTTTTTTTGGACGCTATGGTTTTTGGTCCATGGTATTGGATGCTTCAGCATATATAAATATGTATTGTACCATTGAAAGGAACATAATGAAAAATCAAGTTGGTAGTCCCGGTTTTTGGATCCAGGAGAAAATCTCTGTGTATATGTGTTTTATGTGTTATGCTCTCACATTGTTTATTTTATGTGTTTTAGAATTTGTATGCAGGTAATTTATATACAGGGTTAAAACCTACATTTGGTATCACAGTTGTTTTGGCTTCAAGGGGACACCATTGTTGCTGAGGGGTTTCGCTCGGGCCTGTGGTAGACCTTGTTTAGTGGGAGATCTACGAGATCGATTTTGGTGGTGAAAGAAGATGGCGAGTAGATGAAATATAGAGATCGAGAGATTTAAAGGTCAGAGTTTTGAGTTGTGGAAACTCAAGATGGAAGATCTGTTGGTGGATAAAGATTAGTGGATCACAGTATATCCGGGTACTAAACCAACAGGAGTGTTTGATGAAGAATGGAAGAAGTTGGATCGGAAGGCAAAGAGCACAATACGATTGTGTGTCTTAGATTCAGTATTGTTGAATGTATCAGAGGAAGCTACGACAAAGGCTTTGTGGGACAAGTTAGGGACTTTGTACCAATCTAAGTCTCTGGTGAATAAACCGTTCCTGCGGAAGAAGATGTATAACCTAAGGATGAAATATGGAGACTCGGTGACAGAGCATTTGAATGCATTTAATATTGTGGTAAGTCAGTTGGCACCTATTGATATTAAAATTTTAGATGAAGATAAGTGCAGCAGTTTGTTGTGTTCTGTACCAAATTCGTGGGATAGTTTGGTTATTGCAATAGGTAGCAATGCAACTGCCTTAGAGTTTGATGAAATAGTCTCAGCCTTGCTGATGGAGGAGATGAGACAGAAAAATATGGAGACCCATAATGGTGATGCCTTGTCTGTACGAGGACGGTCCTAGAACAGAAACAAAAATAAGTCATCGAGTGGGAGATATAAATCTAGAGGGAGATCTAAATCTCCAGGAAAACCTGTAAAGGTGGTGCATTGGAAATACGGAAAGGAAGGCCACTTCAAAAGGGACTATAAATCTAAATCTCCTCACAAAGTAAAGGGATCTGATGAGGCTCCTTCTACAGAGGCGAAAGCCACCTCAGATGAAGGTGGGTATGTGTACTTGGATTCTTCAAGTACACATATGGATCATGAGGCATGGTTGATTGACTCAGGTGCATCCTTTCACTTCACTCCCCATAGAGAGTGGTTCTACGAGTATGAGAAATATGATGGTGGTGATGTCTTCTTGGGGATGATAGGAAGGATAAAATCGTTGGTCACAGAGAGGTAAAGTTGAAGTTGCAAGGTGGAAGAGTTAGAAAACTTCTGGGTGTTCTACATATTCCTGCATTGGCCAAAAATCTAATTTCAGTAAGCAAGTTGGATGATGTAGGTGTAAAAACAGTGTTCAAGAAGGATACTTGCAAGATGGTTCGGGGAGCACTAATATTGATGCAGGGAGTTCGGATTGGAACTCTGTACAAGCTGCAAGGTAGCACGGTTATTGATAGGTGCAACAGTTCTGTGGTTCGTAAAAGTGGAGCAGAAAATCTAGTGGTCTTTGAAGAGAAGACCATATTGTGGCATCAAAGGCTTGGACATATTAGAGAGAAAGGCCTTTGAATACTTCATGGTAAAGGTATGGTAGAAGGTATGAGTAATAGCTCTCCAGATTTTGATTTCTATGAAAATTGTTTATGGGAAGCAGAATCGGGTGAGTTTCCCCTCTGGTGGTAAGAGAGCGAAACAGATATTAGAGCTTGTGCAAATTTATGTGTTTAGACCTGTGAAGGTTGCATCACTTGGTAAGTCTGTATACTATGTATCATTTATGGATGACTTCTCAAGGAATACATGGATATATTTCCTTAAGAAGAAATCTGAAGTCTTTGACAGGTTTAAAGAATTTAAGGCTCTCGTGGAAAATCAGACAGAGAAGAAGATAGAGGTGTTGAGGATAGATAATGGTGGAGAGTTTTGCAACAAAGAATTTCAATAATTCTGTAAGAAGTGTGGTATAGCACAACAGAAGACTACTCCATATACACCTTAGGAAAATGGAGTTGTAGAAAGAATGAACATGACATTGATGGAAAGGGTAAGAAGCATGCTCAATGGTGCTGGGTTAGGACAAGAATTCTAGGTAGAGGCGGTGGATACTGCATGTTACTTGATCAATAGGTCACCTTCATCAGAATTGGAGGATAAGACTCCACAAGAGGTATGGACTGGTAAGAAACCCTCTCTTTTACATCTGAGGGTATTTGGATGTGATGCATATGTACATGTTCCAAAGGAGAAACAAAAAAAGTTGGATAGTAAATCTAAAAAGTGCATCTTTATTGGGTATAAGGATGGTTTAAAGGGTTATAATATTTGGAGCCCGAGTAACAAGGAAGGTTGTGTACAACCGAGATGTGGTGTTGAGAGAGGTGAAAAATGTTATTAAACATGAAGCCCAACGAAAGGAACCTAAGAAGATAGAGTTTGAGCTAAAAGAGGAAGAATCAGACTCTACAACGCAGGAGGAATCAGAAGATGAAGAGCCACAAACTTGGTTGTGAGAAGGTCAGTTCGAGAAAGAAGGCAACCAGAAAGGTATAGTCCATCTTATTTCTATTCAAATTTTGATTTATCTATTATGGATGATGATCCCAGAACTGTGCAGGAAGCAGTAGATTCAAAGGATGGAAAACTTTGGAAAGAGGCCATGACTGATGAAATGGCATATTTGCACAAAAATGAGGCTTGGGCTCTAGTGGAGTTATCGGCTGAAAGGAAACCCATTGGCAGCAAATGGGTGTTTAAGAAGAAGACAAATGTAGAAGGAAAACTAGAGAAATATAAAGCTTGGTTGGTAGCAAAAGGTTATTCCCAGGCGCTGGGAATTGGTTTTGGTGATATTTTTTCTGCTGTTGCCAAGGGAACTTATATTATATTACTTTTATCTGTTGCTGCTGCTTTTGATTTTGAGGTAGAATAGATGGATGTGAAGACAACATTTCTTCAGGAGGATCTGGAAGAGGAGATCTACATGAAGCAACCAGAAGGCTTTGTGGTGAAGGGTAAGAAAGAACTAGTATAAAAGTTAAAGAAGTCTCTGTATGGGTTAAAACAGTCACCAAGGATGTGGTATCATAAATTTCATACATTTATACGGGGACTTGGCTTCACCAGAAGCAAAGAAGATCACTGTGTATTTTAAATTAATTGGTGACCGTGTTATTTATCTGGTCTTGTATGTGGATGATATGTTGCTGGTTGGAAATGACAAAGAAATTATCCAGGATTTGAAAACCCAGTTGTCTTCGAAATTCAAAATGAAAGATCTTGGTGCTGCAAACTATATTTTTGGCATCGAAATTAAAAGAGATCGGGAAAAGAGGAATCTTTGGTTAAACCAAAGGAAGTATGTTGAGACAATACTGTAGAGGTTTAATATGCAAAATAGTAAACCGGTGAAGGTTACTATTCCTGTAGGTGTGAGGTTATCTACTGAACAGTGTCCCAAGACACAAGAAGAGGAAGAGGACATGTCCCATGTTCCATACGCAAGTGCAGTCAGTAGCCTGATGTATGCAATGGCCTGTACTAGACTATACATTGCACATGTAGGTGGAGTATTGAGCAGGTTTATGTCAAAAACAGGGAAGGAGCATTGGACAACAGTGAAGCGAGTTTTCAGGTATTTCTGTGGCACTAGAGATTATGGTTTGTGCTACCAAGGAAGACCAGTATTGGAAGGAGCATTGGATATTCGTGGATTTATTGATTCAGACTGGGCTGGAGATCTAGATTAGAGAAGATCTACAAGTGGGTATGTGTTTAACCTATTTGGAGGTGCAGTCAGTTGGATGAGTAAGAAACAATCTGTAGTGGCACTATCATCAAGAAATAATGCAAAAGCTCTAAAAGTTGTCGATGCAACTATCATTGTGATTCATGAGTGGGGAATGAAATATATAGGTGCACCACAAGAACTAGTTAAGAAGATAAGGCAATAAGATGATTTGGAAAAAGCAGGGCTCATAGTGCTCATGAATAACAACAAATAACTTAACGCATTTATAACTAGTATTGTATCCTCTTATGCACAATTTTACAATAATGTGGATTCCTTGGTTAAAACTCATAAGATTCCCTTAGTTGGCACATTCACATACGCTAAAGGAAGAAATGCAAGCATGCAAGAAGTTACAAAATACTCTGACTAGCTTAAGAAGATCTCCACCAAAGCAGACTTAGAGATTGACTAGCATACTATGCAGAAGTACATTAGTGGCCCTCCTAAGATCAACACTATGTTTTTCTTGTTGAATAAGGACACTCAATCTGGTTCCAAAACTATCTACTCTGATACAATGGAAGCTAGAGTTTGCTTGCACCTTAAAATTATTGCAAAGTAGGAGGATATCATGGCATAATACAAAACTTGGAATCACTATGTAATCGAAGGTATTCAAGTCAAAGTTGTTGGGCTATAGTTTCCTTAAACTTAAACTTAACATCTATTTCATCTTATTATGCTCTACCAATTTTTGTCTCATATGGGTTTTTTCTTTTCTTTTTTTTACTTTGAAATAAATGTAAATGGAAGTCCAAATAATTTAATGTGGAATATGAAAAGCGATTAGTCAATAAAAGAAAAAATATGTAAGAGAGTCATGAGGGAAGTCCAAATGTCAGAAAGGGAGATGAAGAGTCGTCTCATTTTTTATAAATAAGCCCTCATAACTCAAGGGAATGGATTGGAACCAAAGAGGCTTGGAGATAGATTTTGAGGCCTTGACTTCTCTTGTTAGAATAGGAAGAGTATCATTCTTTTAAGAGAAGCAAGTTTTGGCTTCATGATCCACTATTGGGGCTAGTACTACATCAATTTAATTGTATGCTTGGGACTTTCACTTTCTTAGTGAGAAGCTCTCAGAGCTGCCACATCCTCGTGTATATGTTGTGAATGTTGTAAGAATATTCTTTATATATTTGTGATATATGTGGTGTCACTATTCTAACGTTAATGAACTATCTTTCTAACCTTACTATGTTCTCATTGAATCTGTGTTTCTATATTATGATTTTAGCTATTATCTTGTGAACTATTTTGCAGGTTAACTAACGGTTCTTGTGTGCCTTATTTAAAATATCTCTTATTAATTTCTTTTAAGGGGGTCACATTGCCCCCCTTTGATGTGAATTAACCTTTGATACATTACACTCTCATATAAAGTCATACACTTGTTATCACCAAAGTCATGCATAATTCATCTTATGTGTTTGTTGCAGCCAAGGCCTACCTTTAAAACCACCACTTTTGGCAACTAGTCATGACTCGTACTCCAATTTGTGTGGGCTCCAAGCGGGAATTCAAACTCAGGATACCTCATTCCCTATTTGCGTCTTTCAACACTGCCAACATGTATTTATATAAATATGTAGACAAATAATTTAGCAAAATAATCCTTTTCTTGCATAGTTATACCCCACAATGATAGAAGATTATTTAGGATTTACAATCTTACGAGTTTCTTTGCAAAATATATTCAATATACCTCCAACTTTTTAAATTTATTTTCATGTCCCATTATTTAACTTTTTGACATCAACCATAAAAAAGAGTCATGTTTTGTTATATGTTGTTCCAATGATTATCACTTTGAAAGAACCTTTTTTTGAAGCCTCCTTTATTAACCTAGTTAGAACTTTAGAAATTAAAAAGAATATAAAAATCAATGAGGGGAACACTTATGTAATACCCATCCCTATTCAAGGGCATCGATTTGTCACCTAATTGATTATGATCCAAAGATAGTGAAGTGATATACATCATCACCCAAATAAAAAACTTAATTGTATAATAATAAGTCTAGTGTAAGTCAATCTTACAATGTCATATGATTTCGAGAGTTTCCATTTTAATCACCATTTATCTTTGACCCCTAATCTTGATTGAGTGAACATTTTCTTATGTGATCCCAATTGTCCTGTGGATTTCCATTCCCTCTAAAAAATGAAACTATTCGCAATAGATTTTCTTTGAAAAAACATATTTCTTTATTTTTTCAATAATGTTTGAGATAATTTTATAGATGGATTTGTATAAGGATATTGGATTTATTTTTCTGAAGGTTGTTCGCATTTCCTTTTTAGGATTAAATTTTAGAAAAGTAGTGTTATAATATCCTGTTTTTTAAGTAATTTTCAAAGAAATGAAAAAATCCTAAGAATAATTATATAGGAAGGCCATGTGGCCATATTATCCTTTTAAAATGTCTATAAAATTTCTTTCAATTTTTCTTTTAGAACCTCTTTTTCTCTCTTATTTACAAGTCTAGTAAATGATTTGGATAGCCATACTACTTAGATAATTATATCAACCATAGGGTTCCTTCAAGAAATTGACTTCTTTAACAACGTCTTCTCGAACTATCATTTCCTTTGTCAATTTTCCCAAATGAGTTCATGTTGTTCCCATTATTACATGCCTAAGAAAATAATTGGTATTGTCATCACTGTGGTTATATCCATATGGCTCTATTCTTAAGTATCTTTTATTACTTATCCACTATGATGCTCTTATCTTTTGTCTTCCACAAGCTTTACACTCAATCTTTTATCCTTGTTCAAATTTCCACACCCATCTATTACTATTGTAAACTTATTAAAACATATTTACTAGTACTCGGGACCGTCAATAAAATAAAGCATATTTATTAATACTCTCTACACCATTGACATCTACAATCCTAAATGTTCAATTGTGAACAACTTAAAAATTAAAGTAATTTGGACGTACTATTTCAAGCCGAAAAAAACCTGAAACAAAAGTAAAACCAACATTAAAATAGATAAACTAGATGGATGAGCCACTTGTCTTAAAGTTGTTTGTTGGTTCGTTCCAATATTTATTCTCCCGGTAACCACAACACCAGGAAGGAAGTTTTGGTTTTAAATTTAAACTCTGTCTGCGTCTTTTTTCATTTCAGTTTGGTCCGGCCAAGGCAATCATTCACAAAGAAGAGCGCATGGCGCGTACACCAAGGCCAGCATTATGGATCATCATAAACTTTGTGAGATGACCTATATGAAATCTAGCTGCTTAATTTATGTCGAGAATGAGGCGACATTGATGGAGATTTGGACTGCATAGGATTTTTTGTTCACCAGGAAATGAGACGACATTGATGGAGATTTGGAGTGGAAATGATTTTTTATCAGGCAGAAGACCCAAGAATCTTGCAAGTTTTTTGAACTGCATAGGATTTTTTGTTCACCAGAAAATGAGGCATGGAGATTTGGAGTGCATAAGATTTTGTGTTGACGCATAAGACCCAAAAAAAAACTTGTTATGAGGTGTGTGAATCACAGAGAAAAAATAAAATGATGATGTCCATGTGATTTCAAAAAAAATAATGATGTCCAGGTGATTCCAAAAAAATTGATGATGTCCATGGGATGTCACCGTGCTCAACATCTGTATGGATAGTCGTTATCTCTATGGCTATCCATCCATTATCCTAGTAATTTAATGGAAGGATGGGATAATCCATAACTCTCAGTAAAAAATGCTTTCAAAAAATTAAAGGAAAAAAATCTTGGTGTCGTTTGACATAAGAAGCATCAGTTTGACATTGGCTAAAAAATTTACAGGAAAGAAAACTAAAGTGAAATGACTAGGGTTTGCTTAGTTTAAGGGAAATGCACCTGTAGTTGAATCCCTGTTAGTTATCCAGAAAGAGCATTGATTATGCCTTACCAGGTCAACTCAGGTCGCTCTTAGCTCTTCGGTTGGAGGTTCCAATCCATAAAATAATCTAACAAAGCCCTGGAATAAGTTTTATGGAAATGAAAGGAATGCCTGAGATTTGAAATAAAACATTGCAATTGTAGAAATGAACTAAAAAGAAACGATGGTGTCTATGAGAGTAGACAAAAGCAGAATGCAATAGAAAGAAAGCATTACCGTCGAAGAACAGTGACTGTTTAGCAATTCGGTCACCCTTCCGCTGAAGCATACCCACACGCACAGACTTAGCACACAAACTTATCAGACCACACAAACATATCGGTCCACATAGAAATATCGGACAAGACCAATTGACAGATTTATGCAGTCTTCTATATATCGTTTCTTTCAACGGATATCTATCTATCTGTCCGTTCTTGGACAAACGTTTCGAAGAAAAATCTCGAGTCGGTTAAAAGTCTTCAACGGATATATGTCTCCTTTCTTGAACAACCGTTTCACATAGAAATCCATGCTGAGTGGGCAATTCGTCCTGTCATTTTCGGCCATAGTCTCATCCTTTTCAACTTTTTCAAGAACAATTCAGTTATGTTGTGTGGCACGTTGCTTTGTCGTTGTGATAGTGATGGATAACGACGTTGCATTGTTGTTGTGATAGTGATGGATAACCATATGGTAGTGATGGATAACCGTGTGATAACGATATAGTAGTGATCATAACCCTGTGACAGCTTTTTAAAACGGAAAAAAGCAAAAAGTTACTTAAATTTAGAAACCATAGTGATGGATAACCGTGTGATAACGATATAGTAGTGATCATAACCCTGTGACATCCTTTTAAAACGGAAAAAAGCAAAACGTTACTTAAATTTAGAAACTAGAATATTAAATACATTATTGAAAATTCCAAAAACAAAACCAAAAAAGTTGGGATGGTGAAATCGGCTTGCAAGAAACGGCTCAAATTACTCCGCTAGCTCTTAACTAAATGTTAGAGTGGAATTCAACCAATATTAATTAAAACAACCGAGAAAAGCAAAAAGTTATCTGAATTTAGAATGGTTAATATTAATTACATTCTTGAAAGTTACACAAACAAATACAATATGTAATTTTGAATTAAAAAAACAAACAAACAAAAATAATTAACTTTAAAATTTGAATTAAAAAACAAACAAACAAAAACAATTAACTTTTAAATTTAAAAAAATGTAAAGTAAAATATTAAAAGTTAAATTAAAAAAAAAAAACACTTAATTTCTTGTGAGGTAAAAGATTGGAAATTTCAAAGTTAGTAAGACCGAATTGTTGATGGCAAAGTTAAAAGTTAAAATTTAAAATAGCATTGATTTTCTTTTAAAGTGAAAAATTGGAATTCAAAGTAAAACATAAAATATAGAACCCATTTCTATCTAAATTGTAGTTTGAAATTGACATATAGTAACCTTGTTATAATAAATAATTTAGAACATTCCTTGAATGTGGAAGAACAATAAATTCAATCAAATCTACTTGACATATAACCCTATAAGCTAGTTGGGCATACAATCCTTTCTTCTCAATAACATTATGAACTTCTTGAATATGGATCGTAGACTTCAGTAAGAGTATTTAAATTTCTATTTCTCATATCTCTATATTTTGGTGTATGTTGTGAATGGAGATAGTTTGTTCTCTATATTTAAGTTGAACATGACAACCAAATTTATCAATTTAAAGGGTTTAGTTGATACCAATTAGTTAAACTTTGAATAGAATATGTAATGGCACAACAATTTACATGAAAATTAGTATACTTTTGTGTGAGATTTTGAATGATAAAACAAAGGTGACTACTCTAGTATAACTAAAATCGCATCAAGCTTACAAAATCCAAAAAAATTGAAGGGAACATAAATTATTTTTCTACTTCAAATTATATTCTTGTTTAAGGAATTATAATGTTTAAGATGGAACAACTAATCTCCAAAATTTGTTGTTCTCAAGCATTACTATGGAGGTCTAAATCACTTATTTTTTTGTATAAGCTAGAAATGATTAGTTATCTTGAATTTATTCCTAGACATGTCTATATTGAAACAATCCTTCCAATTATCGTTATCTTGCATAACCAAATCCTAATTCAAATTATCAAAGAAAGTCTATTATTGCATGGTCTATTAACAAAATATAATATGTTGTGCATAATATTTTTATGCATGATATTCTCTATAAATGTAGACTTAGATGTCTGCAATCATAGCCTTATTTTCGGAAACCTAGTCTCTTAGACCTAATCCTCTTCCAATAACCCCACCAAATCAAATTAAACAAACTTTGCACATCATATCTAGTGTAAAACCCTAATCTATCTAGCCCTCTTGGTTGTGATCCTTTGGAGAGAGCCCTCTCCGGCTTGTAGGGCTAGCTACCAATTCAAAAGACTGGTCTATGGTTACCTCAGCTGGACTCTTCCTTAGCCTTAGAGATCGAGACGAGTGATAACACCCCCGAGGAACCTAGTAGAGACATTGGGCCTACGTATGTTAAGAATATTCATTTATACATTTTTATTCCTAATCCTTGGTTTTTTCCATGTTCTTCTCTTGTAAAAGTTTTAGGCCTCAAGATGGCTCTTCCACTAGAAGATCTTGGCAAGGATAGGGGGTTGTGTTTGGGTTTCTCCACTCTTGTTGAACCATTTGAGTGTGGCATATGCCTCTCATTTTTTGTTGTTGTTTTCCATGCCTAGAAAAAGTGCTAATGTGTAGCGAGGAGCATATTACTATGAAGGGATAGGTTATTCTGGAGCTGAAATTTGACTTGAGAGTGCAACCAATAATTAGAGGGATTTGAACACTTAACCAATTCAATAAGAGATCACTTAGGTAGAAAAGGGAACTTTCCGATGACGGACATAATCCTAAAAAACACTGAGGTGTTTGCTGATATGGAAGGTTCAATTGTTCATGTTGGTCATACAAGTGGCATGCTTGCAAGAACTTAATGGAAAATGGGGCCTCCTCGTGGTCATGGGTGCACTCCTAGGAGTAAACATCCAACCCCAGTAAAGGCTATTTATCCCTGGAAATATGCATGCATGCTTATCTGCCTATGTATATTTAGCTTTCATTTACGTTTCCTTGTCTTAGCTCTGTTGTCTATGGCCATATAGATAAATCTCATGTATTTTATTTGAGAGCCATAAAATATATATTTTATTTTCATATTTTGAAACATTTAAGGTTACTTGTTTGGTCAGGTTTCCAAACAAAAAAGTATTACATCTCCCAGAAATTAAGCAAAAAAAATGAGGAGGGAAAGGAGAGAATGCTCGTGGTATTGGAATGTCAAGAAAATACACAAGCCTCCTGTATTAGATATGACAATCATTAATCGTTTGAAAGGTTAGAAAATGGAAAGAAGACTATTGAATACTTAAATGTGGGTTGTTCTCTTCAAATTAATCTCAATACCATGACATAAGGGCCAGTGAAATAAAGAGCTCATTTAGAATCAAACGATAAGGTAGAAATGGGTACCATAAATCCTTGTCCTTGAAAATTGGGGTAAATGGAAATTAGTATCTCCTCCATTGAAATAAGGTTATGCTAAACTCCATACCTATTTTTCTTATAAAATAATCTTGGGGCTACTATTAATAATGCAATATGATACAAAACCGTTTTCCATTCAAAATTCGAAACCCTCTAATTTAGACCAAGGGCTAAATTTCATCGGTAAAATTTTCCACTAAGATTATTTTTTGTTTAAATATGCATGAAAAAAATATTATTATAAATAATCACAATATAGCCTATAATAAAGTTATAATTTGGTTAATTTCTTCTTCTTTTTTTAATCTAGGAAATGTGATAGGTTCTATGTGTTACACGTTTTGATGATTGTCATGGATTAAATTTTATTTGCATTTAAATCCATTTAATTTATATGGCTTCCCTAGTTTTTTAATTTAGTGTTAATATTTTCTTTTAACTTAAATTTAAAATAAATTCCAAATTAGATATGCCGATAATTGTGCTAATCGGAAGAATATATCTTTCATAGTTCTAATTTAGTTAATTTCTATGTTTTTTTAATATATGAAATGTCATAG
>APFE030680270.1:0-26894 GCA_000404065.3 Pinus taeda
AGAGAGAGAGAGAGAGAGAGAGAGAGAACATCTCTGTTTGGGGGGTGAGATAGAGAGGAAAAAAGGAGAGATGAATGGATATATAGATATAGATGGAATGTAGAGAAAGGAACTAAGTGATAGACATAGGGAGGGAAGGAGAGACAGAGCAAAAGAGAGAGATATGAGAGAAAGAGGTAGGGGAGAGACAACGTTATTCATTGAAATAAATGCATTGATTTTACTGTAAATGTTGATTCATAATCCTATTTGATTAACTATACTAGATGCATTGATTTCAATGCAAATGTTGATTTCTAGTCCTATTTAATTGGTTACACTAGATGCATTGATTTTAATGTAGATGATTTCAAATCCTATTTGATTTATTGCACTAGTTGCATTGATTTCATTGTAGATGTTGACTTTTAATTTCTATTTGAATGCCTGCATTAGATGCATTAATTTTAGTAGATGTCGATTTCTAATTTAATGTAACTAAATGAATTACATACATTAATCGCAAACTAATTAGATTAGTATTGTGCATGATTTCAATATAAGCAAAAATAATTATTGAGGGCATGCATTGATTTTTGTATTACAATAATTCAACCAAATATAAAATACTTGAATTCTCCTCTTAAATAAAACCTTAACTTAGTTGAAATGTTTCCTTCTTGAAACTGTAAAATATTTGTAGTTGAGTAAATTATTGTTAATCCCCTTTTCCGTCATTCAATATTGTTAGTCACTTTATATTCAAGCAGTGTAATAGAAAATATCTACCATTGAATCTTACTTGGGGCTTAACACTCAATACGTCACAATGGTTGACATTGGAGAAAGCTACTATTAAAATTGGGGAGCAAGAGACACAAGATATGATGCTCACTACAATAGCTTGAGTTAAATATTTGAATGGTTTATGATTTCAACCACCCTTTTCATATGATCAATATGAAAAGATGGCAAAACTAACACATGTCACAAAAAGAATACTAGAAAAAAAATAGTTTGAGATTTCTTACAATGAAAACTATTTGATATTAACTACATTTATTCACATTTTATGTCATTGTCGCTTTCTATTCATTATTTATATTTCATTATTTTTCATCATTCCATGTTTTTCTCATCTTTGGTAATTGAGCAAATTTGAAGTTAAAATGGACAAATTAATCTCTGAGATATTTAGCATATTTAAATTATTAGAATAATAAGATGTTCAACAATTTTTGCATGGCTGCACATGAATGAAACCATCGTAAATCTATTTTAACCCCATGTCTTGAGAGGGCTTAATTTCTCGAGGTGCAAACCTTTTCTCAAATTCTGAACTCCTCAAATTTTAAGCTCAAAATTTGATCCCTATTAATGCTTGATATATTTGAGTTTAAGATAAATCTCAATAGAATTAATTGATAATCATGTATTGTTTACTTTATTTTATAGTAATATCTAAAATTATTATATATATATTTGTTCAGTTTGAAATAGTAATATGAAATTATTTAATATTATTTTCATAATTAATATATTTAAATATAAAAATTAGAAACAAATATTTTAAATTTATATAAATATATATATAATTATATTTTTATCAATATTTTGCTGTGAGATCTTACCGCATATAAAAATGAAATAAAAAATCGTGGAAATGTTGTAATTATTATGGTAAAGGGATGCGAAGGAGGCACCATGGAACTAGTTCGTTTTTAATTTATAATTTTTTGTCTTTAATTAAAAGATTAATGTTAAATGTGATGTAACTTTCATACCAAGCAATACATTTAAGTGTATTTTATATTTGACATGTTAATTAATCTTGCCCGTTGAATCTCATGGTATTCTCACCCAACCTATGCTTAATATTCAACAGAAGTATTTCCTCAGAGTACAAGTCGTACTAACTAATTAGCCACCGCCTCAGAGTACTAGTCGTACTAACTAATTAGCCACCGCCAAAGCACAGTAAGTGGCGGCGATAGGTACACGGCGGAGACAAGGTTCCGAAATTTCATGAATTAAGGAGAGGTGCACCCTGCTACAGCCATGGTGATTATGACATAAAATTACTCGTCTGACTGATTCACCCATTCGGGAGTCGGGACTCGGGGGCTAAGTTACATGGGGAAAATACTCCCTTCTCTACACTGCTTGAGCGTGATGCCGACCAACGTGGTTATCGGATGGATGGTTTTGCCGGGAACGCTGCACGGCTGGGAAGAGACGTATTCACCATTGAACAATTTTTGGTGGAAAGTTCTTCAAGTTCAAGCAAAATATTTTCAGTCAATGTTCCTGATGCGACAATTTCAAATTTGATATAGTCAAATTCATGAAGTCTCTCCTGCTTGCTGTTGCAAATCGGTTTCCTGTGTCATATCGATACACACAGTATTCCACTTTGATCTGGCTTATATAATGGTATTTGGCGTATGGCAATGTACATATTGGGATTTCTGTGACAGATAATTCAACATTTTGCTTACAGTTGCAAAAGTTAAGCTGTTATTAAAGTCGTTAACTTGCCCAGTCTCTCTTCACTGGTTAAATTGTTATTAAGGTTAAATTGTTCTCACGTGAAAAACTAGAAAATCAAAAAGGATGTTTCGAATCCTACATCACCTGTGTTCAGTACTACGAAGGATGAGGCTGTTCCCTTCATCCTCGACAACTTCAAGCTGCCCACTTTTGCAGGAAGATTTGACAAAGGCCTCCAGATACGAAAATATACCACTTGCGGCTATGTGGCAAGATATTCAAGGAGCAAACTTGTGGAATGGGTTATTAGATCCCATTAATCCAGTATTGAAAGCTGAGATTCTCAGATATGGTGATTTTGCAGAGTTGTGCTATGAGGTGTTTGATATTAAACTTTCCACGAATGATCTAGGTGGGTGTAAATACAGCCTTGATAAATTGTTTGAGAGTTGTGAAAGGCCTGCTCATTCCGGAGCTTCCTGTAGTGCCGGCTACGAAGTGACCAAGTATTTGTACGCGGAAACTGATGCACTGGGGAGGCCGGTAGAGCAATCTGTTTGGATTGGCTTTATTGCAGTCTGCACAGACGCTGAAGAGATACGAAGACTAGGGAGGCGAGATATTGTAGTAGCCTGGAGAGGAACTGAAACACGCCAAGAATGGATACAGGATGCTAGAGATATTTTAGTTCCTGCTAGATTATCTTTTAGTCGTTTCAAGCACAACGTTGTCAAAGCCGGATTTCCAACTACACCTCGTTTGAGGAACAAAGTCATGGGACACCGATTATCAAGTACAGCTAGTTTAAGCGATAAGGGTGTCCGAGTAGAGAAAGGATTTTTAAGCTGCTACATCTCTAAAGGAGAAGATTCAAGATGTGCCAGAGATACTGTTATTTCTGAGATTCTCAGACTGGTGGATAAATTCAAGGATGAAAGTTTGAGCGTAACTTTGACTGGACACAGCTTGGGAGCTGCCCTGGCAACGTTAAGTTCATATGACATAAAAAAAATTCTCAACTCAAACTTCCCGGAACGGCCATTACCTGTGACTGCGTTTGCATTCGCCAGTCCGCGCGTAGGGAATAGAGCATTTGCCCTGCGAATGGAGGAGTTAGGAGTGAAAGTGTTGCGGTTGGTGAATAAGAGTGATGTTGTTCCCAAAGTTCCTGGATTTGTTTTCAATGAGAATTCATGGCGATGGTTAACAAAACTGTTGGATTGGCTTCCCTGGACATATTTTCACGTGGGTGTAAAGATTGTTTTGGACAACAATGACATCCGCAATTTTGATCCTGCTTACGCCCACAATTTAGTGGTTTATCTTCGTCTGATTGAAGGCTATGTCGGAGTGGGTAGACCTTTCAAATCTTGGGGGCGGAAAGGGCGTGCTCCACTTGCTGCGGCCTGTTAATTGAAGATCAGATTCACAAATCTGCACAAGAAAAAGAAAATGTAAGATGACTGACTGTAGCAGAGCTTCCGTCCTTTATTATCACCCTGACCTGCTTGTGAGCGAGTCAAGGAATCCGGACACAAAAACTTGGTATAGGATAAAACTAGTTAGATGACTCTCTCCAAATTAAACCTAGTATCTATTGTTATGATAGCTTTTGTAAGAGACCTAACGCTTATCTAACAGATTTGTTAACAAGGGCGATTGCATCATAGACTTAGAGATGCCTGAAATCCACAATTAGAGATGTTAACGAACATCATTGCTGATTTGTTATTCGTCAGGTTTTATGAAAATCCTAATTATATCATTTTAATGCAAGCTTGCTCACCACTCTGAAAAAATTCTTGATCTTTTGCTTCATTACAATTTATGTCATCATAGGGCACTATACTTTTAAACTTTTAATTTTTAATTTTTTAAGTTAAAAAAATTCCTTAAAAATCACATACCAAATTTTTTTACGAACACTTTTGGAACATTTATCATAAAAACAAAATATTTAGATGTTCTTAATCTTTATTTTAACTCCGAAAATTTTCCGTCGGAAGAGGTTGGAGCGATGAACATAACATTATATTAACTTGGGGTTTGAAGTGGTAAGTGGCAGGTTCGCCTGTATTTAACTGCAACAAATTAAGATTTAACCTCGATTTTTTCGCCGGATTCCACGGAATCTCCAAAAAATCACATTATAAATAACTCCCTCAAAATGATCTCTATTTTTTAGTGACATTATTCTAAATTATTCAATTTTTTTAGTTATCTATTATTTTGTTTCCGTTGTTTCCGTTGTCTAAGTGTAAAACTTATCAAAACATTATTTCACACTATAACATAATGTTAACAATGAGACATTTTGCTTGAAAAATCACTACATAATTTTAGAATAAAATATTATTTATACTATTTTACAAAAATAAACTTCCATAATTTATTTAGAATATAAAATATATTTTAATTATATTCAATACAAAAATAATATATAAATAAAGTTATGTTTTCTTTACAATTGTATATTATATATTAATAAGAAATTAATTTTTAAAATATTTGAATGTATATTTCGATATAATTAATTCTATAATATAATTATAGAAATTATAATGATAATTTAAAAAGATATCTAAACCATACAAATGGATCTTTGTTTTCCAAAAGTATGTAAGATGTAAAACGAAACCTCCGCCGTATAATCCAAAACTTTACGTTGAAACAAACCCTTTTA
Organism: Pinus taeda; assembly: GCA_000404065.3. NCBI lineage: Eukaryota > Viridiplantae > Streptophyta > Pinopsida > Pinales > Pinaceae > Pinus > Pinus taeda. Next base: position 5,153 of record APFE030680270.1, read on the forward strand.
TTTTGAAATATCCTTCAATAAAGCGCTGGACATTTTTTGTTTTTGGAAGGTATTGAAAGTGAATAACAACCGCATCCACTATATAATCCAAACCCTTATGTTGAAACATTCCCCCTTATTTTGAAATACCCCCTTATTTTGAAATACGCCACTATGGGGATTGTACATTAAGGACTAAAGGAACTTTACGCTGGTGGTACATGGGAACTTTTGTGAAGAATGTTATATTTTATTATTATTATTAAATGTTTTTTTAATGATTATGTGAGGATAAATGTGTTATTTTAGTAAGTTTGTTATATATGAAAAGGAAATATAATTGGCGAAGTTAATTTTTATTTTAAAATTTTTTTATTTTTTATAATTGATTTATAAATTTTTAAAAATGTTATTAAATTATTTTCCAGTTTGAAGGTAAATAAAGATGTTATTATAATAATAGACCGAGAGTTATAAATAATTTATAAATGATTAATCAAATTGAATTAGAATTAATAATATAAATTAAAAATTTTAAGTTATATTTTTGGGGATAAATGGATTTTTTCATTAATCAAAAAGTTACATATAGCTTGATTTAAAAAAGACTAAAATCTACTAAATACTTGAGACTAACATGCTACATCTCAATAATAGACATTCATAAAATAACTACACTAATCATCATAACAAAGAAAACTTAAACAATTGAATATTTCAAGGAAGGAAATGCCTCACACATTTGGATGACTTTTCCCTAGCTAACTAATTTTTCAGCGTCTTCTCAGATTGGTGGCTTATTACTCTTGTGGATTCATTTTTTCTCTTCTTTGTCTTTCTGGAGACCACCATGAAATCCATCATTTGAATGCCAAGAATGGACTATGAGGAACTCAAGTCAAATTGATTGCTTCAATGATAGTCCTTACACAAAATCATAGCCTCATGATTTGGAATGTCATTCACATTTTTTGCATCTCATTTTGTTGCCAGGGAAATCAGTCGTGGGTCATCCAGATCTATATCTTCTAGTATGCCTTCCACTTCAGCTTCTTATGAAGAAGTGCTAATCATTTCCTGTGGTAATTGATTTTTTTCGGGTTCTTCAAGAGACTTTTTCACATTTCCTATAGGGTTATCGGATTCACCATATGTTTATCGCATGTCTAATTGAATGTTGACTTGTTTTGGAGCATCTGATATAAAGGAGAGATACTCGATCCTATTTTCATATCTAAAAATCTACTCAAGATTTGACATACCCTAGGTACTCCAATAATTTCTTCTTTGGGGGACTCTTACCATATAATCTAGATGTTTTTGGGAAGTATTTTCTTCAAATCGTTCCTTGTTATTCATTGAATGGTCCCTAAGAAGATACCCATAATCATGATAGTGTATGCATCTAAAGGGGACTTGTTCATTATCTTGAGACTCACTCCAAACATTATCCTGATAATGAACATTGATGGAGGCTGGAGGAGGATAGGATACATTCATGTAAAAATAGATCCATGTATATGAAGTGTACCTCCATCTCCTCCTAACTTCTAATGATTTGAAAATTTTGTCGATGGAATTTCTAATGCCTTCAAGGGTTTCCTCCTCCTAGTGTTCCTTTGGAAGAGAAAATAGACAGATCCACATTGGGACTACAAGAAAATTCTCCTTCTATGGATTATATTATTCCTTCCAAAATCACATGAAGAGCACTCCATTGTCAAAAAAACAAGACCCTTTTTCAAAAATTGATAATTTGTCTTCCACGATATAGAAAATGACTATAGATAAACTCTTGGCCCGTAAGTATAATTCTATTTCACCTTGGGGTTCCACTTGCAACCAACTGGTTTGGTTCCTAATGGAGGATCAACCATCTTCCAAGTGCCATTCTTTATGAGGGCATCATACTCCTTTCTCATTGATTTTTTACATTCATCATGAGAGGCAGCTTCTTTGAAGGAAGTTGGTTCAAAATCTGTAGACAAATTCATTTCACAATCATAAGAAACATCCATATCAATAGGTGAATTAGAGTCATCTACATCGCCTCCACTTTTCCGGTTTGAATTTCTAGTTCCTGCCTTTCCAATCTCATCAGGATGAACACTTTCAAGTGTCTTTATCAACCTCTTTGGAGGACCTTTTTGAGATGGTCCAGGTTGCTCCATTGATTGAGTTGGGACTGAATCAAGATTGAGTCCCCTAATTATATCAATCACATCACTTAAAGCATCATCCGTTGTTGGAGTTTCATGCCAGGAGAGGGTCCTTCAGAAGAAGATTCCACATGTTGATCTACTATAGGAATCCCCCCTTCAAGATGTGGAATTCGATTATCAAATTCTTGAAATGATTTTGCATTTGCGAATCTATCCAAGCGATGAAGTTGCTACTCAACAACATTGTCAGTTTTGGATGATTCAAGAAAAATTACATCTCTAGATACAACAAACTTTTTATTGGTCTCATCATAGAGACATTATGCTTTGGAGGTGTTTGAATACCCCAGGAAGATACACTTATGACTTCTTGCACCAATTTTATTTCTATGTACCTTTGGTATTAAGGCATAACAGGTGGAACCAAAGACCGTGAGATGCTTTACCGAAGGAATGTGTCCATACCACATTTCATATGGAGTCTTGTTTCTAATAGAATTAGATGGACATATATTCTTTATATATGAAGCACATAGAACAACATCAACCCAAAACATTATTTTTACATTTTTGAAGAGGAGCATGGAGCGTACCATATTTAAGATTGTCCTATTCATTCTTTTAGCTACACCATTCTGTTGGGGATTATAAGGCATAGTTGTTTGATGTTTGATACCATGTTGGCAAAGATAGTTTTAAAATTCACTTGATGTGCATTCTTCTGCATTATTAGTGTGAATAGACCCAATATGAGATTGTGCATCATTTTCAATCCATTTATGAAAGTTCTTGAATGTTTAAAAAGCATCATATTTGTTCTTCAATAAATAAACTCAACACATTCTGGTGTAGTCATCAATAAATGTCATCATATATTTATTTCCATTTGTAGAAGGAACAAGCATTGTAGCACATAAATCTGAATGAATTAGTTCAATTTTTCTATGTGCTCTTGAATGTGAATCATGAAAAGACTATTTGTTATGCTTTCCTAGAATGCATGCATCACATTGCTTAAATTTCCTAGGAATTGTAGGCAAACCAGCAACACCATTTTTCTTCAACAAGTGAAGGCTGTCATAGTTCAAATATCCAAATGTAGCATGCCATAATAAACTTGATGGAAGAGTACCTTCATAATGAGAATTGTATGAGAAATGTTGTGCACGAGCAGAAGTACCTTGCAGCTTGAGAAGTCTTTCTGCTTATATTCCCCTCATGAAAAGTGAGTGGTCAGATGCTCTTCTCACCTCAAGCTTTCCATCAAACATATGAATGGAGTGATCTTGCTGGTGGATGTGGACCACGGAAACAAGTTTCTCTTCAGCTGTGGAAGATATAGAACATGATGTAGAAGAAAGTCTGGAAGACCATGCAATTTAAGCCTGATTGTGCCAAGCCCTGATGGCTTGATTTTTGATTGGTCTGCAAAGTATACTGCTCCATCAACATTATCAGTAAATTCTTCAAAAAAATCTTTCTATGAGTCATGTGGCAAGTTGCTCCTGAATCAAGCAACCAATCATTTTTCCAAGAAGCAAGTGAAGCATTAAATAAATCTTCATTTACTCCAATATTACATTGTACCACCACATAATGAGTAGATTTAGGTGCTTTACCTTTTTCAGTGTCATTAGTTTTACGTCTGGGTTGATTTCTTTGCTGCTCAATTTTTCCCAAGGTATTTTACATGTAGAGCCATCATGTGATCCATTTCTTTTGCAGCGTATGTAGTGCAAATCTACCTTTCCTCCTTGAGATTGTCTACCCCCTAACCTCTGAAATATCTTCCTCTTCCTTTTCGACTACCTCTTCCTCTAGAAGAATCTTGAGCAAGATTCTTTTCTTTATGACCAAGGCACACAACCTCTTCAGAAGATTCAGGGGTTGTCTTCTTTCCTAAAGCTTTCTCTCTTTTAATAATTGTTTTCACAAGAGAGTCAAAGGTAATATGTTTGAGATTTCCATGTGCTTGCAATGACTCAAGAAAATTGGAGTAAGTAGGATAAAGTGCATTGAGAAAAGTGATAAGATGAATATTCAATTCAACCTTAGTGGATTTGATATCATGCATTATAGATTTTACTTCGGATGCAAGAGCAAGAGGATCATTATTTTGCAATTCAAGAGTGAAGAGTTTAATCATGAGTTGAAAAACTTCAGGTGCAAAATGTGAGTCATAGAGTTCGTTTAGCTTTTGTAAGGCTTCAAAAGCAGTTCAAAATGGCGAAATATGATGACTTACCTCTTCATTTATAGATGTTGTGATTAATGCATAAGCTTTCTTATTCTTATTTTCCCAAATGGCAAGCTCTTTGTCTAAGTTAGGTTGTTCTGGCTCTTTGTCTCCATCTCCAATGCGCACTTCTTTCCACAACTCATTGAAAATGAGGGTCTGTTTTATTATTTGGGACCACTCAGGATAGTTCTCTTTTCCAGTGAGAACTATTCCAACATTGGATATGATTGAATGCATACTATAACAAAAACTTATGCTGCAAAATTTTACTCCTAATGGGAAAAAATATAATTCTGATATGACAGCCTAAATATATTCGGAGCAGCCTAATATATGTCGGGGTAAATACACAACACTGTATAGCACATTCAACTGGACAATGCTCTAAACTAGATGATGTAAATACGAAAAACATTATAGCGCATTCAACAGAGGTATATACATGAGGGAGACGACAACAAATAAATGTTTTACCAAACTTCCACATTTAGCTTTAAGCTTCTGCATTAAGCTTCCCTCTCAGCTATACATACAATTCGCCAGCAAGCATATCTTTTATGTCAATATTCTAGTCAATACTCATTTGAAACGCATCGAGGATCAACTACAATGATAGGGTAAAACCTAATGCAAAGAGTACATGAATACCATCAACGTTCCAATATGGAGCATCTGGTGGTCCTTCACATAGCATACCAAATCTCCAAACGTCCAAAAACAACAAAAAAACTAGTGAACAAAGGTATATATATCATCAGTGTGATACCATATAGTTCTGATGGAAGATAGCTTTCACAACACTCCATACCACAACGTTCTAACACCAACTGCACTCCAATAGAGGAATATATCATCAGTGTTCTGATACGTTTCCACTCTCGCAGCAACAACACTCCCTGACACTTCAACATCACACTCACAATGGCACTCTCAATAGTTCCTTAGTGGCAACACTTCTTAGCACCCACAACAAGCTACACTGACGCAACGATGGGCGATTTATTGAGGGTTTGAAGGTGCAGATTTCTGCGGAGGATGAATTCCAGAAGATGAAAATGAGTTGGGTATGGTATGAGGAATATGATGCGACAAGAAGTTGAGGGTATAGTATGAGGAATATGATGCAATGTCCAGATACTCTTATTTTGGAAGGCATTCCATCGCGGTGGTTTTTAGAGCCATGGGTGTCTTCAAAAGTTTCTATTCAGTGTATAGACAATGTTTCACACACCACACCCACCATTCATTTGAAAATGATACCATACACATCAAAGTTCAGCATTCACTTGAAAAAACGCATATGACAGAGGGCACAGACTTAAAAATGAATACAATATCAGAAAAACATATATGACACTGCCTGGAGTAGGCTTCAGGCAACCATGCAACATATAGGCAGAAAACTAACACTCAGACACTAGGAGTTACATACAGACTAATTTTGGGAGCTTGCTCTGATATTATGTTAGGCCAAGCAGTAACTCAACCAAATCATTTCGTATCTTATTCCTTCAAGTTGGTCTTTATTATATACATGAGGGAGAGACTGTTCACTTCATCTCCCAATGACTATTCATATTTCTTATTATTTATTTACATTAATTACATTCACCCAATCCTAATGATTAGGTGTCAACAATAAGAAAAAGTTGCATATAGCTTAAATTTCCAAAAAACACTAAAATTTAGGAAATACTTGCGACTAACTTGCTACCTAATAATAATAGACATTTAGAAAATAACTACACTAACCATAATAATATAGAAAATTCTTTACATAATTCACAACTTCAAGGTGGAAATCCATTAGCTTCATTTTTTGGATTCCTTCTCTTTTTTTGAGACCACCTTGAAATTCATTGTTTGAACCCCAAGACCAGACTATGAGGAACCCATGTCAAATTGATTATTTCAATGGCAAGCCTTCTACATGATCCTAGCATCGTGATCTAGAATTTCCTTCTCATATTTTAAATCCCATCCTATTGCAATGTATATTAGTCATGGGTCATTGAGATCCATACCTTCTAGTAGTGCTTCCACTTCAGTTTCTTCCTAAAGAGAGTTAACCATTTCTTGTGGTAATGGATTTTTTTGGGGCTCTTCGACAGACTCTTTCATGTCGTCTATAGGGTTATGTGATTCACCTTATGCTGATTACATGCTTTATTTAATGTTTACTTGTTTTGAAGTATATGATAAAGAGGAGCGAGGCCCAATCATATTTTCAGATCTAAACATCTAGTTAAAGTCTGAGGTACCCTTGGGACTCAAATTTCTTCTTCTTTGGGACACTTTTCCCATATCAACTAAATCTTTTTGGGAAGGATTTTTTTTCAAATGGTTCCTTGATATTCATCGAATGGTCCCTAAAAGGATGCCCATATTCATGATAATGCCTACATCTAAACGAGACTTGTTCATAATCTAGAGACTCCCTCCAAACATTATCATGATAATGAATATTGATGGAAGTTGGAAGAGGGCAGGAGACATTCGTGTAAAAATAGATCCATGCATATGAAGTGTACCTCCATATCTTGTTAACCTCCAATAATTTGATAAAGTTGTGGCATTGCTAATATCCTCAACGGTTTCCTCCTCCCAATGTTCCTTGGGAAGAGAAAAAAAACATATTCACATTGAGGCTGCAAGGAAATCCTCCTTCTCTCGATTATATTGTTTCTTCCAAAATGACATGAAGAGTACTCCATTGTCGAAAAAAATATGACCTTGCTTTAAAAACGCACAATCTATCTTCCAAGTTAGAGAAAATGACTATAAACAAACACTAGGTCCCTTACTCTAACTCTATTTGACCCTAAGGGTTCAATTTATTTTAGAACCACCAAATGAAATCCTTTTTAGATGGCCATAATATATTAAATTTGGATGTCAATGTGTGATCTTCCATATATTTGATATATTCTCCTATCTTACTAGATTTAACCTCGTAGTTTAGATCTTGCACTTCTTTTGGCACGGAATGACCTAGATTTCAAACTTTCCATGGTGCACCTAGTGGAGGGTTTGCTGCCAAATTGGAAACCTCACTTCATCTAGTTTCTCTATGAAGGGGATGTTGAAAATGAGGAAATGGATGAAAAATACTAGTAGATCCATAGTCGGTGTGAAGTCCCAAAAATTTTTTTGCTAAAGGAGAGGTTGGAGCCCCCTCTCACAAATCCAAGCATATATGGTTATGTAGAAGAAACCCTAGAATTTGTAGAGAAAAAGTGAAAGCATTAACTTAATATTAAATCAAGTTATAACTTGAAATAAATAAGTTAACAATGATATAGGAAACACTAAAAATCATGTATATTTCGTAGTGATATTGTAATGTTGAATATTCCTTCAGCCTTGGATTTGGTTTGAGGATAATCATACACACAAACACACCAGAAACCCACAACTGACATGCCACAAACTAACATGCCACAATCACCTATAGGAAGAAGTGACTTCTCCCGTTATTGTGGTCATTTTCGGGTGGTGAAGGACATTATAGGAAGAAGTGACTTCTCCACTTATTGTGGTCATTTCCACGTGGTGAAGGACATTACGAGGAGCCATAAAAACCCTCTAATTGAAAATCCAAGAAATTAGTAATGGTTCAACTCATAATCAATCTACAAAGCTAGAGAAACCTTACTCCTGTCAAAAATTGTCAAAAGGGGCGGGTACTTACCTTTTACCGATAGAAGCCCTATAGGTACCAGACTTAGCATTACCACCACAATATTAGCCTCACATTACTATACCTGGAATGTGTACGAGGGATTAGAAGTAATCCACAAAGGAATAAAGAAAACTCGAAGGCAGAGAGCATATATTACATATGTCAATTGAAAATCCCTTACCTGACATGTCTATAAAAGCTTCATGAAGGTTCAGAGAAGATACATGCAACACCAAAATTAAGTGGTAAGGACCAGTTGCAAGAAGGCTACAAAGTGTTTGTGGCAGCAAATTTCGGTGTGATACCTTGAGAATGATCTGTAGACCAAATGAGGCATCAAAGAGAGAATGTGAAAGAATTGGGTTACTCCAGTGAGCCGCAACTATTGGATCTTCGAAACAAATCGTTACCATCCACATCTCCATTGTACTGTCAACCATGTGACTATCACGTGATCACCATGACCTGGTGGAATTGGAATGGTCAAATTGTCCAAGATTTGCACCTCGAGTTGTGGACAAACACACTTGGCATGCCACAATTGGAGTAACAAATGCCATTCCAAAGTTCATGAGAAAAAACAAACACATAATATTAATATTGTCGCTGAACTATTCTAGAGCTTCATTTCATATTATAAATTCAAGAACATATAAGTATAAACTATAATATATGGTATTTTGCAACAAGTCCAAGAACCTTAATAGTGTGTAGCCATAGTTAGCGGCCTGAGAAATAGTTAAATATCTTTATCCTTTAACATGATATTTTTACCTATGCTACATTGACTCTTTATGAAATAAAGTAGTTAGAAGATGTACCTCATTACGAAGATTAAACAATTGAAACGACATAGGCACAAATGTAGGAGAACCGAGACTGGACCTAAACTATCAGATTTCTTTTCTATAAAGTCATTCAAAGGAGTTAAAGGATAAATAAAGGATATGCCTAGATAATTTATTCCTTACCTTTATGTAATATAGTTGCGAATCTACCATTTAAGGTAAATGTTAGAATAAAATGTTAGGGTATCAACTTCATGTGTACGGATGTTTATATATATATATATATAATTATGGTAAAACTGTTTCTTGACATCTTATTATGAATTGTTCGATGATTCTAACAAACGGTTACATATTTTTCTACTTCTAAACTGTAATTAGCTCTGATGTTGTGAGCAAACCACTAGAAGTGATCCCATTATTCTTCCCATTAATCTTTGCTATTCTATCGCCACTGATATTACATCTCCCTCTGTAGAATAACCCCCTTGGTAATGTTTTATCAACTCTTGACACTACTTTGCTATACATTATTCTTGCGCTTTTAATAATCAATAACTTCCATCAATATACACTTGATTTAGTAAACTTTCCTTTTATTCCCAAAGATTTAACTTTTGTCTTGAATACCTAACATACTTGAAGCATCCTTCCCCACATCCTTTTTCCAAAAAAATTGATGCTATATATTCTTTTATCTGTATACTACCCATTATCCATTTTGATATTCTATTATCATATTTACCACAAAAATATATAAGCTTATTGCATTTTGTTTCTAACATTATATATAAGACTTGCACCTTATTGTCTCGTTCTCAACATATGTATAATTCTTCTAACTTATGATTGTATCTTCAATCTTTAACATCTTAAATTATTTTTTCATCACAATTTATACCATAAGACTCCACCATTATATATATATATATATATATATATATATATCTATATATATATATATATGCGCGCAATAGAGCAAAGTGAGTGAAGATGGGAAGACTAATAATTTTCAATCCTTCACATATTGAATTATTTTTCATCATAATTTATACTCTAGGACCCCACCTTTTATATATATATATATATGAGGAAATAGAGTAGTGAGTGAAGATGGGAAGACAATTTTATGTTCGACTAAACCTGAAATTACAATGTGTGAGAATAACCATTAATACCATACTTGAGGCCTTTAAGGCATAAGAAGCCTCATCGAAAACTCGTTCGCTTAATTCGTATGATAAGTCTTTGTTAACACTATTAAACACACGAGACCATATATATCTCGTCTGTTTAATAGTGTTTAATGGTTATTCTCACACATTGAAATTTCAGGTTTAGACGAACATAAAATTGTGTCTTCCCATCTTCACTCACTACTCGATTTCCGAGGATATGCACGTAAGGTATCAAAGAAAAATGGTAATGAGTTGTTATGGCGATGGGTGTATCGAATAGAACCTTGCCACGCATATCTGAACCATGTCATGATCATGTGCCCTCCGAGAGTTTTCCAAATGGTTGCAAATGAGTTCTTTCCAAACCATAGTGTTTTATTCGGAATGCCACACTTTCACTTCTATTATTTCGTGTTGTTGTGTGTTTCCTTGCACTCAAGGCGCGGATTCATGGATGGTAGGGATGCCCAACAGCTACGGACTGATGTCAAAACCCGGATACTATTTATATTCTACTACATTGAAGTGGCTAGGGTGTCAGTTAACCCTGCCATACCACAAAGGTGTCTGTAGGTGTTTGTCCCTCTCTCTTACCAACATTTTATTGTAACCCTTCAGGTATTCCGATTATGGATTCCTGGCTTCATCCGTCGATATATAGCTAGTGATTAGGTATTGTTTTTAATTTATTTTCTATTTACATATAATTTTATCACCCCACAAATGCCATACCTCTCTTATGTCATTTTCTCATGCCTTATTTTGTGTTGCAGGTCTTGTTTTAGTTGACTAGGGTATTAGAATATGCATAGGAGTAGGCACCACTACACGTAATGTGTGGCCTCTTATGAATTTTTTTCCTTCTAATGTATTTTTGTATGTTTCTTTCATCAATTCTCATTGTGTTTCGAATATAGATGACAATTGTTCTACTCTTCGACAGTTGTTCTACTCTTCGCTGGTTAGAGTGAGGGTATCAATTTTCCCTACTTTCTAATGTTTTTTTTTTCCTAGACCGAGACCTCTTGACGTTGAATTAGCACAATATTTTTTTTTTCCTTTTTGGTCATTATAATTAAGGTTATTGGAAATCGAGATTTATTTCTGGTATATATAAAATTTGCTAGGCCATTGTAGCTTTGTACTTTTCCTTTTTCTATTCATATATGTTAATGTTTTTCACTTGAATGCCCTAGGCCAATGGGAAAGATATTCTATAATGCCTTCCACAAGTAATACCCTCATTTGCGTGATGAGGTTAATGGCATTTTTCTTATTTTCCTACATGCCAAGGGCCAAACCGAGTTATTTATACAATTTCTCTTTTATTTTTTTTTCTTTGGTTGTTTGTTTTTTTGAAGTGCCAAGATTATATATTACCAAAACCTCTTTCATTGATATAGGTTATGAGTGGAGTGTGCCTCAGAGGTTGGGCATATTCCAGTAGGGTAGTGATTTTATTCCACCCTCATCCATTTTCTATTTTGTTAGGATCGACCAATTTAAACCATGAGTGTTTGATTAGTTCATTTTAGTGAGGTGTCTTATGCATCGAGTTATCACCCTTTATATAATTTTTTTCTTTACCATTTAATCTCCAAGCCAGGACAAACAATGTTCATTTCCTTGATACACGGGGGCTTCACTCAATGAACCTCCGACATAGCATGTGTGTTCATGGCATACTAAATAATACCTTTAAGTTGACTACATATTGGAAAATACCTTTAAAGATCACACGATTTAACCCCCTACCAATACATACCCAATACACATTCCCAATTAAAAACCCACGCTACTTTCACTATATATTATAGGTATCAATTTTTTCATTAACATTTTTTATTCACCTTTATATTTTTCATTAACTTTAAGCTCCACTTTTTATACCTGCCAATATAAAAACCCTTTACCACTATTATATTCTCAATATATTATGTTGTTTTTTACTCAATATATATCCCCCAATATGAATGCACATGGTATGGTATTGCTCCCCGAGTGAAGCCCATCTGTCTGGATACTTATTACTTTATACCCTCATCTATAAAGGAGGATGTATTACTAGTCTACCCCTCAAGTAATTAAATTCACTCTTTTGTCCTCAGACTCTATGCATTCCTTCCAAATTTATTTAAAATCTTGAATGAAAATCTAGATTCTACTGCTAAAGGGAATTATTAATTTGGTTAGAGGTATGGTTTCCAATAAAATAGTAGCACGGTAGAAAACATGCTCATTTTGATTATAACTCTTCAATTTCATGGTCCTTACAGGTCGACATCTATTTGTTTCTATTCCTCCTACATTCTACATGGCATGGTTTTATAATTTGAACATTAAAAGTCAAAACCCAAAGTTGATTTTTACACTAGTTATCAATTGTTCCACCCTACATGATTTTAATTTATCTTATACATCCCTCATGACCCTAATGAATCATCATTGCTCCATACATTTTCTAGCACTATAACTTGTTTAATTGTTTAATAAAAACCTTTTCTCAACTTTATTTTAAGGACATGATTGTAATAGGCATGAATGTATATATTTATTTTCAACCACTTCCTTTGAATATTTTTAAGAGTTATTCTCTTTTCACTATTGAATAGCTTGACTACAAATTCTTACTCACAATATTCTTTTAAAATTCCTTATGTAGTTATATCTAAATCTTTGGTTTTGTAATTATTTCTATCGAAACACGTCTGCATGTAATAACCTTCTAGTTCGATTTCTCTATTTTATACTTCTTGTACATCTCTATATGGTGTTAAAAGGATTTTGGACTAATTTTTTTTAGTGATTACTAGACCTTATTAGTGAAAAATTGGTTCCTAAATCATTTATTGCTTTATGCTCTTTTACAAACTTACTCATGCCAAGCAGAACTATTTTTTTCTTTTAATAACTTATTCTTGCCAAGTAGAGTTCATATATATAGGTGCTTTGGTTAGTATTTATATACATGTTACATTCTATTTGTTATGAGCAGTGGAAGGTTACTTATTGTCCCGATTGCATAAATATAAATTACATGATATAGACACTATGGGATGAGATACAAAAATGCATACATATAAAAACCATGCAGGGTGTTATACTCTCACTACAACTAGATTTACAACTATACAATGTTCTCATAAGAATGACTACATGCTCCATATTCTTCCACCATAATTTGTTGGTCTTAAGTTAATCAAAAACATATTTCCCTAGTCTTACTAAGACAAGGGTTTGTCAGTCAGTATTCCTTGCAACCAATAACTATAGTACATATGAAAGTGTAGCTTTTTACCAGAAATCACAAACCATTCCCTAATTTCTTTTTCATTACATGCTGCACTATTATGTCCTAACTATATTATATTTTTATAACCCTTTAGTGCATACCCTTAGTTTCTTTTTTCCTTCATTTTAGTTCTAAAATGAAAGGACATAGCATTATGTAATGAATTCTAAAAATTGTCAAAATCTATATGGATACATATATATGTATGTACTAATAGAATGCATGTACCAACAAAATTTATCTCTAAAATTCATCCTACTTTATTTTTTACATAGTTTCTATTCTAACATATCCCAATAGTTTCCTCATAGTAATATAATATAGTTTCTCTAATCTTTAATAATACATTAATTCTTCTGAGTGGTAATAAAATACAATTCCTCTAGGCCAAAGTTTAGAAATCATGGAAAAACCATATGAATCCAAAATCTACCAACTCATAATGTATTCTATGATATATCTATGTATGTAAACTTTAATTGCTCTAGCCAAACGATATATATTTTTTTTCATTTCCACTATAATGTCACTAAACCACTTCAATATCAGTAAGTAAAACATAAGATAATTTGAAATTAAATAAGTACAATGCAACAATATTCCATCTAACCATAATAACATGCTTCAGAAATACTCAGGAAAGAAATGCATTCCTCCTTAGCACAAACGAAACCCACAAGTTCTCCCCTGAGCTAAAGTAAAATAATTACATCATCACATAAGCCTCATCATGGCTTCCATCACCATTAAATCCAGTAATAATTAAATTTATAAAATAGTAAATGTTTAAAAATGGGGGCCATAGGGGTGTTACATCAAACTCCCCTTCCTTTAACCTCTTTAAAATTCCCCCAGGTAGCCCCAAGTCATTCAAAGTAGCATGGTTCTTTGTGTATGACTGAATTAGAAGAAGACATTTGTAGGGAATCTTATACACCTATATTTTCTTCTGGGATGGATGTAGTTTTGCTTATAGAGCCCCCTCTTGAATATGCTTACTAAGAAAAAGACATAACAAAAACCCTTTTGGAGGGCACCGCCTCTTCATGTTCAATGGAAAAGTTTCCTAAGTCTATCCCTACTTCATATTATCATTTGAATCATTATAGACCTATTTGCTCAGTTCCTTGTACAATATTTTATAATTTCTCTTCTAGCATTGTAAAACTTGTTGCACTATTCCCTCTTTCCCTACTAATATTCTTGCTTGCTCGCCCTTGCTCAAATTTTCTCTTATCCTCCCCCTACATTCCCTCATCATGCACTCTCCTTCATCCCCTACTTTTGTTCTCTTACAACCCCCTTTTCTACTTTATTATAATCTTCATTCCTTGGGTCATTGCAGCCCCTCTTCCCCTTCCTCTGCTTCCTCCAAACTTTCAACACTAAATTTTTGTTGGGGATTGGGGTTTATACTGGAACTGTCTCATAAAAAATGTTCTAAAGGATCCAAATCCTTTTTCTCCATGTAATAGATCCAACCCATTTTGAAATGAAATCAGGAAAATAGTAATCCATTCTAAGGGAGCTTAGAGCATCGATCCCTCTCTATATTGTCAAATGATGCTCATCTCTCTAAAATTTTGGGGTACAACCAACTCGTCAAGGAAATATAAACAAAAATACTTATTGACCTACACTCTCCACATGTCCTTCTGCTACAAGAAAGGATAAAATAAGAGGATAATGAATTAAACATCCTCAAACCACTTCTCTCGAATTGGGGTTTTACTGCAATAAGTGCTCCTACTAGATCACAAGGTATCATCCTTGATTGGAATACCCATCATATCCAAAGTTTCGTTACCTAGTCTATTAGGTCAAGTCTAGTCTTGGAACTCCATGCTTATGATTTGGATGTGCCTTTTTTATTTGTCAATTTCTATGGTCCATATTACAAAATGAAGGAATTATGCACTACTTTAACTTTTCTTCCTTTTTCTAACACTTGGAAGTATCAAATAAGGAGGGATTTTAACTTCTGTCTCAGAGATTTTTAATTCTAGGGGCCCTTTTCCAGACCTAATCCTGTCTTGGATTTTCTTGTTTCCCTCCTTGATGACCTATGTCACTATGACATTCTTCACCCCAAACATCTTCCTTGTTGGACAAATAAAATATCTGGATCAACTAAAATTGCCAAGCATTGGGACTACTTTTGTATCTTGGATGCCCCACTAAATATTAATCCTAAGACTAAGTAGTGGAATTTGGTGGAGATAGGCTCATATCAATCTGAAATATTTCGGGAATTGGATCTCTTTCCAATAATGCCCCTCAATACTACTAAATATAACCTGCTTGGCCCAAATAACCTCCACTTTAGACTTGAGAAAAAAACATTGGTCACACTTCTCTTGATATATCCAATAATCCCTTAAAATTTAGTTCCAATGAAATATCACAAGATCAAAGGGTATCATTATTGAATGGGAAAAACATAAAAAGGTTGGATGATTCTAAATCTGTCATCAACGTCAAATCAAATCTTCAATCCACTTTTGAACTACAAACCTCTCAAAAAGTTCCCAACAGCTTCAAGGTTCGAATTTCAATACTTGGAAAAATAGAAAGACAATCCTTTTAAATAGAGAGAGGCAATCAAAAATGAAGATTCACGCCCTTCAAATAGAAGAAGGTGATGAAAATATTTTTTTCTTTGAACGTGAGGCAAATCATATAAAATCCATGAATTCAATTTGGGGAATCAAAAACTCTGAGGGCTTCCTAGCTACCTCTTTCTCATATATCATTGTAAAGGGCTAATCGATTTTGAAAGATATCTTCCACTAGGAAAATATAGCTAGGATTGAGGAGATGTTCCCTATGGAAAGGTTTTTCCCCAAGCACATTGATCAATAGGTAATTATTCCCTCATGTCAGAGGTTTCAATACAAAATATTGAAATATTTTTTCATATATTTAAGAAGGGAAAGAGGTAGTCAAGATGGATTTCTAAATGAATTTTACACCAGATATATGGATTTATTCATGGTGATATCCTCGCTATTATTGAAAATTTAGGGACTGCTAGTTAATTTTTTTTGCTTCTAATTCTACCTTCATTTCCCTCATCCCAAAATATCTATCTATTGATTTATTTGACTTATTCAAACCCATTTCCCCCTACAAATCTAGCTATGAAATAATCACATAGATATTTACTTTCATACTAAAGGAGGTCCTATCCACAAATATTTCCCTTGAACAGCTTCGGTTCTTATCAAATAAGAAAATCCCTGAAGCTATTGGAATTTCCTAGGAAGGTCTACACTCGATAGATACCAATCATCAAAAATATTTAATCTTCAAATTTGAGTTATCAAAAAGCTTTGATAGGGCGATTTCATCATATTACCTCAAACTCTTGTTCATCCATATGGGGTTCTAACTCTTTCTTGTCTTGCATAATGAATTTTATCAACATATCTTCCTTCACCATCTTAATTAATGGGGAGGGCTTTGACTTCTTCTATGGTGAGAGAGGATCAAGATAGACTATCCATTGTCCAACATCCTCTTCTTATTGGTGGAAGAATGCTTAAGAAAGATCATTTCAAAAGAATTTCAAAGCAGTATATTTCAAATTAGAGGAAGTTTCTACCTAAAATTTGCCATGAAATTTTCATATAATTTCCATGTCATGATATGTTAACCAATCAAATTTCTCTAAATTTTAAAATATGTACATGTCTTAAATAATTTTTAGGTATATGTGAAATATTTTACTATTAATTTGGATATTCATGAAACATTTTACTAATATTATTTACATACCTTACTCATAAGAATTAGAATATCGAAAAGCTATTAAAGAAATGTAAAGATTGAAATTAGTGAAAAAATATAAATTAAAAATGTTGGCACATTAATAGCGATAACCAAAAGAAACACCAAAAAAATAGTTAAAATGACAAAATATATGTAGACAGATAAATATAAAATATAAATATATAAAATTAAAGCTAAATATCAAATATTTAAATAGTTAAAAGACATATTTTAGATGTTGAAAAGTGTGCAACAAGAAATGCTAAATTTAGAATGTGCTAAAAATAAACCTACTAAAAATAGCATGTCTAGAAATAGCAATTTGGCCAGTGAGGTCATTGGCCACATTGGGTGAGAGGTGAAACTGCTAAAAATAGAAAGTTCTAAAAATAGCATTTCTAGGTCCCTTCCTATTTATAGCAGTCCCTAGTCTATCTATAGGAAGTAAAACTAATTTTGGTCTCAACAGCAGTTGGAAATATTAATTAATTAAATTAGTTGAGTTAATTAGTTAAGGAAATTCGAATTTCAAGTCTTTGTGAGCATGCACATGAGTTGTCCCACTGATTGAGGGAATAAGTATGAGTTCTATAATGAGAGAATCAATTGAATTAGTTTTAACTAGTCAAGTCCAAATAGATTATTTTAACAAGTTGTTAAAATAATAAAATATAGTTTGTTAATTCTTGCATGCATGCGACAACTATTATTTTAGATAACTGAGAATTCACTAATGGATAACTGTTGCATGTCGGTTCTGTCAAAGACCCAATTGAGATTAGATGTGGGACAGTGTACTATCAGATGCTTGACTATTTCTATTAAGTAGTTTTTGCATGATTGAGGAACTAGTGTCCTCAAAGATTGCGTAGTTGGACCATAGGTTGACTCGGTATGTTTGGAATTAATTGCATATGATTTTTTTATTATTTCCTAAGCAAACTACGCAAGGAAATAGGGGTTGGACCATAGGTAAAGCCTTTATATACAGGGCTTGGTTGGTTCATGATACATATCTTCATATCTTCATAGTTCATTGAGAACTAAATAGCTTGAGAGCTAATTCTTTTTGTATTGTGAAGAGGATTTCCGCTTGATTGATAATACATGGTTGGGCTTTTATGCTGGTGCTTTACCCTGGGTATATCTTGTGTTATGTGTGATTATTTCTCTTGATTGGTTATGCATGTTTCTATTTGATGTTTCTCATGAATTCGATTATGCTTCTGCTTAATGTTTGTAGAAGTAGAAGTATTATGCTTTAGGACATTGCATATATCGTTTTGTTCTACAGGTGAAATTTCTACACTAGAATGGATAAATTACCAGATTTGAGCCAAAAATTATATTCTGGGAGAATTTATGGAGTCAATAAACAATGTCATTTAAAAAAACACCAAAAAATTGTTAAATATAAAAATATTATAGATTGTAAAACACAATATATATCTATATATATTTATATATATTATATATATATTATTATATATATATAATATATATATATATTATTATTGAAATTTCAATATTGTACAGATTATATAAGTATTTTTTTTTTTTTTTATTAATTCTCATTGCTAATAATATTGTCGAACTAGAAAAAGAAAATAATATTTATAAAATTGTCCACATCCCATTTTTAATTATTTCGTGTTTTCTAGGAGGCCTTTAGTTGAAATGTCCTCAATTAGGTCTACATTATCCATCCATATTCCCTAAAAAATATCTCTTGTGGATGATCTTCATTTTCCCTGATGGTCTCTACACACGCCTTTGTGCATTGAAAGAAATCCTGGACCTTTTCTATCAAACTATAATAAATATAATAAACACAAGGAAATATTCTAGAATTAGTTGGGGCTTCTTAGGATATGATAAGAGAATTTTAAAATAATTGTTTTATAATTCATAACAATAACAATAAAGTTATGATTGTTAGGGTCATGAATTCTAGAGAAGTGGTGTTGTTGTTTGCGATCCCAATTCCTAGGAGGACCAATTAACATGGTATTTTGACATTTAAATAGGCTACATTAGAGATGAATGCCAATGGAAATATCATTGGTTCTCATAAACTTGGAGCTTCAAAAATTTTGGTAAATTGACCAAGTCAATTTTACCTATACATGATTAATCAACCGTCTCACATTCTCATATTATCCCCATCAAGCAAGGATACTCATACACCTGCCACCCTGGTACTTGTATAAGTGGTCGTTTCCATAACTTCATAACAATGTGCACCACTAGATTAGATGTATGATTGATGAAAGCCTTATTTTCTTACAACATCTAACTTCAAGCTAGCATAAAATTCAACTGACCACCCTCGTACTTGTCAAGAAGGTTCATTTGACAACTTGACTCATCACCTACTCCTACACAACATGGATGCCTAAAAGAATGTTTTACAACTTACTTGTGGAATGCATCTCCCAATGGTAGGATTTGATAACTTGGACCGAAAATATTTAGGGTGTTCACACACCACTAGTGCTATCATGTCACTAAGGCTTTCATGACACACTGGGTCCTTCATAAAATATTAAATTGTAGTCTCCATCTCCATTTTTTCATCCATACAACCACTCTCTCCCTATATCTCTAGGTTTCCTAATCCATACATTGACCTGGCCTATATCACTACTTAATTTGTCTCTCCTTATGTTATTCACTTGCATTTTCATTATCATTATACATCCTCTTCCTAATTTTTCTTGGCACTGTGAAAATCCCTACAAACCAACATTCTTACATAATTATCCATCGTTTTCATCATGGATCATCCACAACTAATTCTTTAATGAGTCATCCTTAATTTCCTTAAATAGGTTGTTCTTTTCCAACTACTTTCCCGTCGCAACCTTGGAAACACAATGATTTCTCCCAATGTTTGACATAGGGCAATCAACGCCTATCATGGCCATTTAATGACACCTATAATCTTGTTAACAATGCCACAAACTGAATTATAATGGATTTCATTAAATTATTTATATTTACCATAACTTTTTTATTCCTTTGCAACATAGTCATATTTTCGTCCATAACCTCTTCCCCACACAAAGTGAAAACTCCTTACAAGAAAACTATAGACTAATGTATCCACAAAAGCACCCAACTTCACATAAAAGATAAATTACTGTCAATATCACCACATATTTTTAGACTTATCTAATCACAAAACAAAAAACCTTGTCAGGCTTCTCTTGATCTTGGATATTAGTCTCCATAGTGTTTTAAATAGGCAATATGTTGCTACATTCATATCCTCCTACACATTTTCATTACAATTTTACAACTAACAACAATAGTTCAATGTTCCTCTACAAAGGCTTGGAAAACTAACCCCACTCTCACATCAATAGCTAGTTGGTTAGCCTCATGTAGCCTCCCATGCATAGAGCCATCTCAATAGCTCGTGGATTTTAGTTTTACATTTTGTAATGATTCACCCTAATTTTCTATCCTCATGGACCATTATTTTTCTCCACTGGGGTCACCACCAACCCTGGTCTTAGTTGGAAGTGCCTCCACGAAACCAATCTTTTTTCATTTCTCTACTCACATCTAGTTCTTAGACCACTATACTATTCATTTTTTTCACACTCTAATGAATTCTACCAAAATATATATACTACTCTCCACCATTCACTTTGTCGATTGATTAGTCTCGTCTACCTGCTTTAGATATTCTCTCCTACACCCCACATGAATTTCTACACACATACTCTACCAAGCCATCCCAAATTTGATCAACACACATTAGCATCAACCACAAATTTGATACCAATTATTAGGATGATGAAATCAAATGAAGCGGTGGTCTTTAATGAGACCATTGCTTTGGATGCCAATAGCTATGAGGACAAGTTAACAAGGAGCCTATCCACCTTTAAATAGTCTATAATAAAGATTAATACAATGGAAGAAAACATGAGTTCTCATAAACCTAGAGCTTAAAAACTACCGTTAACTTGATGGAGTATACCAAAACTACTAAAACTACCTAGCGTCAAGTATACCAAACTACAGTGAAAATAATTTAGTTAATGTTTATGATTTTGTTCAATCTAATCAATGTGAGACATATCATTGAGTAAGCGTTTTGATTATTGTTATGGATTGATGTCTATATATTTTTACCAACCATTCAATCTATATAATTATTGTAATTTAAATTTAATAGTTTTAAAAATTTAATAATTCTTACACTTTAAAATTAAAATATTTTTTTTTTAAGTTAAAAAACAAAATATATTTACAGGAATTTATTAATTTATTGTATTTATTGAGCTCATAGGCTCTCTACAACTCAATATGGGATAGATGTTGCGAGGTAATGTTGCATTTAAAAATAGTAAAATAATAATTTAAATTAACAAATTAGAAATAGGAATAACAAAAAAAATTAATGTCGGCCATAATTGTAATACTTGAAATTACACCTTAATATTATATAACTTAATAAAAAGATAATGTAATATACAGATATAGAGTAAGAAAGCAAAAAAAATAAAATTATATCTTATTATGAGGGAAAAATGTAATTTTTAAAAAAATGGTATTATTGATATTACATTATATGTAATTCCTTCTACCTTCCATTTACATGTGACATCTAAAACAAAAATATATTTATAACAAAAAA